>OU342742.1:458818370-459022976 GCA_910589775.1 Avena eriantha | reverse complement strand
TGGCCGCGCCACCAGGTGGTGAGTCCACCCCGGACTCCGCCTCCGACTCGTTTTCTCCCAGTACCTTCCTTTTGATGTGAAATTTCATAATATATAACCCCCGGATCCCCCGAGGTTCGTATATCGTGTTTTCGTCATGTTTTTGTTTCGATTTTTTTTGCCAGGACATACTCTTTGGAAGTTTAGAAGCACAATGGTGTCTGCCAAGGATAAAGGGAAGGAGCCCATGGAGGAAGATCTCCAAGACCCCAAGCAGGGGCTGGTACCTTTAGTCTCTTGCCCTGCATCAACGGAAGCCCTACGAGTCACTAAGGAGTTCTATGAAAAGTACCGAGACTTGAGGAGGAAGGTGGACATGCTTCAGTGGGAGAATAATAGGCTTCACAAGAAGCTGGAAGATTACCTCACGTCAACTAAGAAAATATTACCACCACCACCAAAGGAGTAATTCGTCATCAGGTTTGGCATCCCCTTGGTTTGTTCCAAGCTTGGGGGGAGTGCTGCGGTATCACATCACTATCTTCTATCTTTTTACCTTATTAGTAGAGTCATATCATGAATAGAGGAGTTATTATGTAGTATGGTTTGCATTATGGAAGTGTCCCCTCTCTCGTTACATATGTATCCATTGGTGTGAGTTGCCGTTATGGAATATTAATGAGAAGTTCTCTCATTTACCCTTTTGCATAGCTTATGTTAGTTTTCAATTTGTGGTTATATGATTGATCTTGTTGTTAGTATTGGTATCACTTTGGGATCATTGAGTTAATTTAGTTGGTTTTGGCAAACCTGGCTCGGTCAGTAGCAGCACTATTTCTGAGAGTTGAATGAAAAAGATAGAAGTACTCTAGAGAAAAATAATTTCATCATCTTTCTTTCTTGATTTGCTAATAAGTTTAGTATTCTCTAGTTAAGATCTTTTGTGCTTCCAAGGACGATTGCATGTTTGTCTTTATCACTTGTATGTTTGGTTGTTTTCTTCAACTCTTATACTTGCTACCCAGCCTTGCTAGCCAAAAACCTGTACTGAGAGGGTATTCTTCTCGTGCATCCACCTCCTTTAAACCAAAACCTTTGCCATTTGTGCCCAGCATACCTACCTAGTAGCATTATTGCTATTCCAAGTAAATTATTGTTTTATCTACCTCCCAAATTAAACTTGTTATGTGAAAATTAGTGATTAAAGCTCTCACGAAATTGATGGCACACTTTACTTTCTTGCATTTAATAAACTTGAACCATTGGGTCCTTCTTTGTTGCGTATATGCTTGCGCTTTATGAGTTGAAGTTAGCCAAACCATGTATCATGGGGACCGCTTTCAACACTTCATTTGGTACTTTGTACCTAGTTGATATCATGTTCTTTTGCTTATGGATCCCGGCGGTGTGAAATAAAAGTGGAACTTGTAAGATCATGGAGTTTATATGTGTGTTAGAGAAACGCCTAGGCCGCTAGCCTAAGCCATGCCTAATCATGGTGGAAACTTGCAGCATAACTATAGTGAGCATTCTATGAAACATCCTCAATAAAAACCTATGCAAATAGCAAATAAAAAGATCGCTGAGATGCTCACTGTCTGCTTGCCTTGTCATTTTGATTATGGGATAGCTCCTGTGTCATGTGCAAGGGGTACCCCGTTGGCGGTTCTCAATGATACGCATGTGTTTACAATGACAAGAGCTTGCTCATGACTGAAGTTGAGTAGCATGAGGATCGGTACTCATAAGTAAGGGGCATGAGATTTCAACTTATAACTTGTCAAGCATATCCTCTTAGTTGTGTCACTTTTACCTTAATCACCTAAAGATGCCTATGATAGGGGCAATGAGAGCTGAAAGCTAGTAAGTATCATAATTTTTGGGAGCTCTTTATGAGACTTGCAATCCCTGCTTCCCTCTTTGAAGGGCCTTTCTTTTACTTTGTAGTTGAGTCAGTAAACCTACTCCCTTCTATCTCAGCAAGTATTTTGAGTTGTTGTGTTTCATTCATTCATATGTTGATCTATTCAATCATGTTTCTTATGTTCCTTGTTTTGCACATTGCTCTTATCTTGATGTTTACTACTTTGAAAGCTATCATTGAAAAACCAGCTATTTGTGAACTCCAGCAAATTATCAACTATTCTTCGACCAAGAGCTAAGTTTGCCATTACCAATTATGATTCACTTTATGTATCTTTATTGTGTTTCCTTTACTTATTAGAAGTTGAGTTATATAATAGTGAGTTGTCTTCTATTATGATCTATGTATTTGATGAATGTGATGCTTCTTGTCCGTATTCTTTTATCGACTCTTCACTCCATAAACCTAAGGCCATGTTTATTGAGCTCAGTTTCACTTGGGGACAAGCGAAGTCTAAGCTTGGGGGGAGTTGATACGTCCATTTTGCATCACTATTCTATGTCTTAATTCACTATTATTCATTGATATATTTCATATTGAGAGGTGATACTTATGTTATTTCATCTATTTTTGCATGGTTGATGACTTTTGGAGCATGGACCGCTGCAGTCAGGATTCTGATGGAAAATGTGCTATTTGGAGGCAAAATTCGCGAAGATCAGAAAATCCGGGAAAATATACGGAAAATCCTATTTTTCCAGAAGACTAAGGATGCCCGAAGATGGAGTGGAGATGGGCCACAGGGGGGCCACACCACCCCATGGCGCGGGTAGCCCTAGGCCGCGCCAGGAGGTGGTGTGGCCACCCTGGCCCACTCCAGCCTCTACCCTCTGGCGTATATTATCCTCCCAAAACCCTAAGACTCGAGGAGCAACCACAGAAAGATTCCGCCGCCTCTGCGGGGCGAAAAACACCGAGAGAGAAAGATCTCTCCGGCAGACAGATTTCTGCCAGGGGAATTCCTTCCCGAAGAGGGGCGATCGTTGCCATCAACACCACCATCAAGCTGGACTTCATCGGAATCATCCTCATCATCATCAGCACCCTCATCACCATCAACACCCTCATCACCATCTCCATATTTCTGCAACAATTGTGTTGAATCTTGCATAGTTCATAGGGGAAACTTGCCCTGTGTTGATTAATCTTTGTAGTTGATGATATTGAGTGAACCATTGAATTATTGTTTATGTTCATATTGTTATACATCATTATTCCATCTCTGATCATGATCCATATGATGTCTTGTGAGTAGTTCGTTTTGTTCTTGAGGACATGGGAGAAGTCTTGTTGTTAGTAGTGGAGTTGTGTTGAGAAAGATTCAATAGATTGTTATGTGAGTTGTGGTGTACTTCTTGGTGTCATGTGAACGTCGACTACATGACACTTCACCTATATGGGCCGAGGGGAATGCATTGTGTATTTGGCTACTAATCGTAGGGGTTGCTGGAGTGACATAAACCTGAACCCCCGTTAGGAAACCATTGCACAAGGGACGTAAGGGTCTTAGAGTTTAAAGCTGTGGTTAGGTTTCTACCTTAATTACTTTCTTGTACTTACGGATGTTTGCAAGGGGTATAGTCACAAGTATGTATTAGTCTTGGATGGGGCGGTACATTAGCACAGGTTCACCCACACAACACTTAGCAAGCTAGAGAAGATTAATCAGCTATATGAAGCGAAAGCACTTGACAGTCTTCCCATGTGTCCTCGAGAACGTTTGGTCACCTTAAGTAATACAACCGGCTTGTCCTTGCCGCATAAAGGATTGGGCCACTTGCTGCATTTATTCCTACTGTCTTTTATTTACTTGTACTTTGTTTACTTGCTTTATCAAAAACCCCTAAAAATCCGTTTGCTAAGTATTTGCAGAGAATTCCTGATCCATACCACTAGCCAACACCTTCTGCTCCTCGTTGGGTTCGACACTCTTACTTATCGAAAATACTACGATACACCCCCTACACTTGTGGGTCATCAAGAACACACATGCAATGACACTGGGTGGATCCATGTGTGGTTTGTCTAGAGGAACAGACATGCAATGACACTGGGTGTGGTTCATGAAAAGAACAAACATGCAATCACACTAGGTGGATCCATGTGTGGTTTGTTTAGAGGAACAGACATGCAATGACACTGGGTGTGGTTCATGAGAAGAACTGACATGCAATGACACTGGTGGATCCTTATCTGGTTTGTGAGACGAACTGACATAATGACTCTAGCTGTGGTTCATGAAAAGAACAGACATGCAATGACACTGCTGGATCCATATGTGGTTTGTGAGAAGAACTAACATGCAATGACTCTAGCTGTGGTTCATGAAAAGAACAGACATGCAATCACACTAGGTGGATCCATGTGTGGTTTGTTTAGAGGAACATACATGCAATCACACTGGGTGTGGTTCATTAAAAGAACAGACATGCAATGGCACTGGTGGATCCTTATGTGGTTTGTGTACAAGAACACACATGCAATGACTCTAGTTGTGGTTCATCAAAAGAACGCACATGCAATTACACTGGTGGATCCATGTGTGGTTTGTGAAGAAGAACACACATGCAATGACTCTAGCTGTGGTTCATGAAAATAACACACATGCAATGACACTAGGTGGATCCATGGGTGGTTTGTTTAGAAGAACAGACATGCAATGACACTAGGTGTGGTTCATGAAAAGAACAGACATGCAATCACACTAAGTGGATCCATGTGTGGTTTGTTTAGAGGAACACACATGCAATGACACTGGGTGTGGTTCATGAGAAGAACAGACATGCAATGACACTGGTGGATCCTTATGTGGTTTGTTTAGAAGAACACACATGCAATGACTCTGGATGTGGTTCATGAAAAGAACACACGTGCAATGACACTGGTGGATCCATGTGTGGTTTGTGAAGAAGAACACACATGCAATGACTCTAGCTGTGGTTCATGAGAAGAACACACATGCAATCACACTAGGTGTGGCTCATGAGAAGAAAAGGCATGCAATGACACTGGTGGATACATGTGTGGTTTGTGAAAAAAACAGACATGCAATCACACTAGGTGGATCCATGTGTGGTTTGTTTAGAGGAACAAACATGCAAGGACACTAGTGGATTCTTATCAGGTTTTTGAGAAGAACATATATGCAATGACACTGGCTGTGGTTCATGAGAAGAACACACATGAAATTACACTGGTGGATCCATGTGTGGTTTGTGAAAAGAACAGACATGCAATCACACTAGGTGGATCCATGTGTGGTTTGTTTAGAGGAACAAACATGCAATGCCTCTAGCTGTGGTTCATGAAAAGAACAGACATTCAATGACACTGGTGGATGCATGTGTGGTTCATGAGAAGAACACACATCCAATGACACTGGTGGATCGTTATGTGGTTTGTGAGAAGAACACACATGCAATGACACTGGCTGTGGTTCATGAGAAGAACACACATGCAATGACACTGGGTGTGGTTCATGAGAAGAACATACATGCAATGACACTGGTGGATCCTTATGTGGTTTGTTAGAAGAACTGACATAATGACTCTACTGTGGTTCATGAAAAGAACAGACATGCAATAACACTGGTGGATCCATAGGTTGTTTGTGAGAAGAACTGACATGCAATGAAAATAGCTGTGGTTCATGAAAAGAATAGACATGCAGTCACACTAGGTGGATCCATGTGTGGTTTGTTTAGAGGAACAGACATGCAATCACACTGGGTGTGGTTCATGAAAAGAACAGACATGCAATGACACTGGTGGAACCTTATGTGGTTTATGAAGAAGAACACACATGCAATGACTCTAGCTATGGTTCATGAAAAGAACACACATGCAATGACACTGGTGGATCCATGTGTGGTTTGTGAAGAAGAACACACGTGCAATGACACTGGGTGTGGTTCATGAAAATAACAGACATGTAATGACACTGGTGGATCCATGTGTTTTTTAGAAGAACACACATGCAATAAATCTAGCTGTGGTTCATGAAACGAATACACATGCAGTGACACTGGTGGATCCATGTGTGGTTTGTGAACAAGAACACACACACAATGACTCTAGCTGTGGTTCATGAAAAGAACACACATGCAATGACACTAGTGTCATCCATGTGTGGTTCATGAGAAGAACACACATGCAATGACACTGGGTGGATCCATGTGTGGTTTGTTTAGAGGAACAGACATGCAATTACACTGGGTGTGGTTCATGAAAAGAACAGACATGCAATCACACTAGGTGGATACATGTGTGGTTTGTTTAGAGGAACACACATGCAATGACACTGGGTGTGGATCATGAAAAGAACAAACATGCAATAACACTGGTGGATCCTTATGTGGTTTGTTTAGAAGAACACACATGCAATGACTCTGGCTGTGGTTCATGCAAAGAACACACATGCAATGACACTAGGTGGATCCATGTGTGTTTTATGAAGAAGAACATACATGCAATGACTCTTGCTGTGGTTCATGAGAAGAACACACATGCAATGATACTGGTGTATCCATGTGTGGTTCATGAGAAGAACACACATGCAATGACACTGGGTGTGGGACATGAGAAGAACATGAATGCAATGACACTGGTGGATCCTTATGTGGTTTGTGAGAAGAACTGACATGCAATGACTCTAGCTGTGGTTCATGAAAAGAACAGACATGCAACGACACTGGGTGGATCCATGTGTGGTTCATGAGAAGGACACACATCCTGGTGGATCCTTATGTGGTTTGTGAGAAGAACATACATGCAATGACACTGGCTGTGGTTCATGAGAAGAACACAAATTCAATAACACTAGTGGATCCATGTGTGGTTTGTGAAAAGAACAGACATGCAATCACACTAGGTGGATCCATGAGTGGTTTGTGGAAAGAACATATATGCAATGACTCTAGCTGTGGTTCATGAAAAGAACACACATGCAATGACACTAGTGGATACATGTGTGGTTTGTGAAAAGAACAGACATGCAATCACACTAGGTGCATCCATGTGTGGTTTGTTTAGAGGAACAGACATGCCATGACACTGGGTGTGGTTCATGAAAAGAACATACATGCAATCACGCTAGGTGGATCCATGTGTGGTTTGTTTAGAAGAACTCACATGCAATGACTCTAGCTGTGGTTCATGAGAAGAACACACATGCAATGACACTGTTGGATCCATGTGTGGTTTGTTTAGAAGAACACACATGCAATGACTCTAGCTTTGGTTCATGAGAAGAACACACATGCAATGACACTGGTGGATCCTTATGTGGTTTGTTTAGAAGATCACACATGCAATGAATCTAGCTGTGGTTCATGAAAAGAACACACATGTGACACTAGTGGATCCATGTGTGGCTTGTGAAGAAGAACACACATGCAATGACTCTAGCTGTGGTTCATGAAAAGAAAACACCTGTAGTGACACTAGTGTATCCATGTGTGGTTCATGAGAAGAACACACATGCAATGACACTTTGTGTGGTTCATGAGAAGAACAGACATGCAATGACACTGGTGGATCATTATGTGGTTTGTGAGAAGAATTGACATAATGACTCTAGCCGTGGTTCATGAAAAGAACATACATGCAATGACACTGGGTGGATCCTATGTGGTTTGTGACAAGAACATACATGCAATGACACTGGCTGTGGTTCATGAGAAGAACACACATGCAATGACACTGGTGGATCCATGTGTGGTTTGTGAAAAGAACAGACATGCAATGACACTGGTGGATCCATGTGTGGTTTGTGAAAAGAACAGACATGCAATCACACAAGGTGGATCCATGTGTGGTTTGTGGAAAGAACAGACATGCAATGACTCTAGACGTGGTTCATGAAAAGAACAGACATGCAACGACACTGGTGGATCCATGTGTGGTTCATGAGAAGAACACACATCCAATGACACTGGTGGATCCTTATGTGGTTTGTGAGAAGAACAGACATGCAATGACACTGGCTGTGGTTCATGAGCAGAACACAAATGCAATCACACTAGGTGGATCCATGTGTGGTTTGTTTAGAGGAACAGACATGCAATCACACTAGGTGTGGTTCATGAAAAGAACAGACATGTAATGACACTGGTGGATCCTTATGTGGTTTGTTTAGAAGAACACACATGCAATGACTCTAGCTGTGGTTCATGAAAACAACACACATGCAGTGACACAAGGTGGATCCATGTGTGGTTTGTGAAGAAGAACACACATGCAATGACTCTAGGTGTGGTTCATGAAAAGTACACACATGCAATGACACTGGTGTATCCATGTGTGGTTCATGAGAAGAACACACATGCAATGACACTAGGTTTGGTTCATGAGAAGAATAGGCATGCAATGACACTGGTGGATTCTTATGTGGTTTGTGAGAAGAACTGACATGCAATGACTCTAGTTGTGGTTCATGAAAAGAACAGACATGCAATGACACTGGGTGGATCTATGTTTGGTTCATGAGAAGAACACGCATCCAATGACACTGGTGGATCCTTATGTGGTTTGTGAGAAGAACATACATGCAATGACACTGGCTGTGGTTCATGAGAAGAACACACATGCAATGACACTGGTGGATCCATGTGTGGTTTCTGAAAAGAATAGACATGCAATCACACTAGGTGGATCCATGTTTGGTTTGTGGAAAGAACACACATGCAATGACTCTAGCTGTGGTTCATGAAAAGAATACACATGCAATGACACTGGTGGATACATGTGTGGTTTGTGAAAAGAACCGACATGCAATCACACTAGGTGGATCCATGTGTGGTTTGTTTAGAGAACATACATGCAATGACACTGGGTGTGGTTCATGAAAAGAACATACATGCAATGACACTGGTGGATACATGTGTGGTTTGTGAAAAGAACAGACATGCAATACACTAGGTGGATCCATGTGTGGTTTGTTTAGAGGAATAGACATGCAATGACACTGGGTGTGGTTCATGAAAAGAACAGACATGCAATCACACTAGGTGGATCCATGTGTGGTTTGTTTAGAAGAACACACATGCAATGACTCTAGCTGTGGTTCATGAAAAGAACCCACATGCAATGACACTAGTGGATCCATGTGTGGTTTGTTTAGAAGAACACACATGCAATGACTCTAGCTTTGGTTCATGAGAAGAACACACATGCAATGACACTGGTGGATCCTTATGTGGTTTGTTTAGAAGATCACACATGCAATGACTCAAGCTGTGGTTCTTGAAAAGAACACACATGCAATGACACTGGTGGATCCATGTGTGGTTTGTGAAGAAGAACACACATGCAATGACTCTAGCTGTGGTTCATGAAAAGAAGATACATGCAGTGACACTGGTGTATCCATGTGTGGTTCATGAGAAGAACACACATGCAATGACACTTGGTGTGGTTCATGAGAAGAAAAGACATGCAATGGCACTGGTGGATCATTATGTGGTTTGTGAGAAGAATTGACATAATGACTCTAGCCATGGAGCATGAAAAGAACAGACATGCAATGACACTGGGGGATCCTTATGTGGTTTGTGAGAAGAACATACATGCAATGACACTGGCTGTGGTTCATGAGAAGAACACACATGCAATGACACTGGTGGATCCATGTGTGGTTTGTAAAAAGAACACACATGCAATCACACTAGGTGGATCCATGTGTGGTTTGTGGAAAGAACAGACATGCAATGACTCTAGCTGTGGTTCATGAAAAGAATAGACATGCAATGACACTGGTGGATCCATGTGTGGTTCATGAGAAGAACACACATCCAATGACACTGGTGGATCCTTATGTGGTTTGTGAGAAGAGCAGACATGCAATGACACTGGCTGTGGTTCTTGAGAAGAACACACATGCAATCACACTAGGTGGATCCATGTGTGGTTTGTTTAGAGGAACATACATGCAATCACACTAGGTGTGGTTCATGAAAAGAACAGACATGCAATGACACTGGTGGATCCTTATGTGGTTTGTTTAGAAGAATACACAGGCAATGACTCTAGCTGTGGTTCATGAAAATAACGCACATGGAATGACACTAGGTGGATCCATGTGTGGTTTGTGAAGAAGAACACGCATGCAATGACTCTAGCTATGGTTCATGAAAAGTACACACATGCAATGACACTGGTGTATCCATGTGTGGTTCATGAGAAGAACACACATCCAATGACACTGGTGGATCCTTATGTGGTTTGTGAGAAGAACATACATGCAATGACACTGGCTGTGGTTCTTGAGAAGAACACACATGCAATGACACTGGTGGATCCATGTGTGGTTTGTTTAGAAGAACACACATGCAATGACTCTAGCTTTGGTTCATGAGAAGAACACACATGCAATGACACCGGTGGATCCTTATGTGGTTTGTTTAGAAGAACACACATGCAATGACACTTGGTGTGGTTGATAAGAACAGACATGCAATGACACTGGTGGATCGATGTGTGGTGTGTGAAGAAGAACACACATGCAATGACTCTAGCTGTGGTTCATGAAAAGAACACACATGCAATGACACTGGTGGTTCCATGTGTGGTTTGTGAAGAAGAACACACATGCAATGACTCTAGCTGTGGTTCATGAAAAGAACATACATGAAGTGACACTGGTGTATCCATGTGTGGTTCATGAGAAGAACACACATGCAATGACACTTGGTGTGGTTCATGAGAAGAAAAGACATGCAATGACACTGGTGGATCATTATGTGGTTTGTGAGAAGAATTGACATAATAACTCTAGCCATGGATCATGAAAAGAACAGACATGCAATGACACTGGTGGATCCTTATGTGGTTTGTGAGAAGAACATACATGCAATGACACTGGCTGTGGTTCATGAGAAGAACACACGTGCAATGACACTGGTGGATCCATGTGTGGTTTGTGAAAAGAACACACATGCAATCACACTAGGTGGATCCATGTGTGGTTTGTGGAAAGAACAGACATGCAATGACTCTAGCTGTGGTTCATGAAAAGAACAGACATGCAATGACACTGGTGGATCCGTGTGTGGTTCATGAGAAGAACACACATCCAATGACACTGGTGGATCCTTATGTGGTTTGTGAGAAGAGCAGACATGCAATGACGCTGGTTGTGGTTCATGAGAAGAACACACATGCAATGACACTAGGTGGATCCATGTGTGGTTTGTTTAGAGGAACATACATGCAATCACACTAGGTGTGGTTCATGAAAAGAACAGGCATGCAATGACACTGGTGGATCCTTATGTGGTTTGTTTAGAAGAATACACATGCAATGACTCTAGCTGTGGTTCATGAAAATATCATACATGGAATGACACTAGGTGGATCCATGTGTGGTTTGTGAAGAAGAACACGCATGCAATGACTCTAGCTGTGGTTCATGAGAAAAACACACATCCTTACGTATCAACTTGGGAAAGCTGTTAGCAATCCTTATGTATCAACTTGGGAAATCGAGGAAACTCACGGAACATTATCCATGCCATGGGATACGTCCTACGGGATTACGTCCCTTAATAGCACAGTAACTCGATTGATGTTGATTGCTGACTGCTGTGGTTATGAGGATGATGTGAGCAGCGGTTTTTGCCTATTCGTCCACATTCAGAGTCCCCCCCACATACACAGTTAAGAATGTTCATGATGATAATCTTTATCTTAGATCTTTACAATACTAGTGGTGTATCCTCCACTCCCTGAGAACGCTTTTTCCCTATTGTAGTTCCAATCTTTCTTTACATTCGTGATACTTACTTTCTGTATTAAGTTACTTTGCTTTACTTTATTATTGCTCTTATACCCAAAACCCAAAACACCTTTTACACATTACCCGCATTTTATCTTGTTACTTAGAACTTTATCTAGCATTTCTATAGCAATATTTATTTCAAGAATTATTAGACTTCAGACTCCTGCTCCTTGTGGGATCAATATCTTTATTTCGAAACTAGCTACAAACGATCTGTGCACTTGCAGTCATCAAGCTATTTTCTGGCGCCGTTGCCGGGGAGCTAAGCGCTGTAGGTCTTTTAGTTTTTGCTTATTTATTTTTGTCTTGCTAAATTTTGTTTTGAGTTACAGGTTTCCACCAACACGATGGAGTTTGAGCATATGACTAGTGCTAAGCCACTCAACCACTTTGGGAATCCATATGATATTTATAAAAGAGACAACTCCAATGAGAAGACAAGGGGGTTTGAAATAAATCCTCTACTACTTAGTATTCTACATAAGAAGCAATTTACTTGAGATGAAGAATATCCTGATCCATATGAGCATATTGCATGTTTTAAAGATATATGTGGCACTTTTCTATTGATGGGATATACTGCCGATGAGGTAAGGGTTAAAATTTTTAGTCAAACTTTGACAAGTACAGCTCTCTCATGGTATAGATCTCTACCACCTGAAGCCACTACTACTTGGGATAATTTAGCTTGTGAATTTCTATCAAAATATTATCCATTATCAAAATCTTTTGGAATCATGCGTCTTATAATGACTTGGAAGAATCGTTCTAATGAAGGACTAGTAAGAGCTTATATTGGATTTAAAGATTTACTACGACTATGTCCTCATCATGATTTGCCTGAATGGTATTTACTACATATCTTTTATGGTGGTTTAATTGAACCTAATAAAATTGAACTAGACTCTTTCGCGGAAGGAGCCTTTATGAATCTTCCTATACCTAAAGCTCGGGCTTTACTTAATAGAATTCGTGACCATAGAGTTTCATGGAATTTTTGTCTAGGAAGTGAAGAAGGCATAGAAATAGAGCATGATTGTATTCATGATTATAATAAAAAAGGCCATGTGAAAGAATTGTCTAAAGAACTTTATCTGGATTCATATCTTGTGTTGCAAGTTGTTAAAGATTTTACAGAACATATTAAAGCTCCAAAGGAGGGTCCAGTCAAGTATGATCCACCACCTGAACCAGAGAAGAAAAGAGAAGATAAAGCAACACTTTCCTCCATAGAACCAATATATGAAGTGCCTTTCCCTAATAACACTGCACAAATGCATATTTTTGACTATGAACAAGTCAAAGCAGTACAGGAAAAGAGGGAAGAGGAAAGCATGCTAGAAGTCAAGGAACATATGAAGGAAAACAAAGATGAAGAGGTAACCAAGGAAGCAATTATGGCTATGTACTCACACTGTAACATAGTTGAACTTGATGTAGAGACTTCCATATTGGTTGAAGGTAAAACAAAGGTAAAAGATGTGGGTAAGCCTATTCTTCCCTGCATATTTAAAGAAACCTCTCATTACGGTTTGTGTGATCTTGGCACCGAAGTTAATATTATATCTTATGATTTCTACCTAGAAGTAAAAGAAGAAATAGAACCGGCTACAATTGAGAATACTGATATAACAATTATGTTAGCCAATAAAAATCTTATAATTCCAATGGGAGTAGTTGACAATGCAACTATCACAATTGGCAACAAAAAATTTCCTATCAATTTTGTAGTTGTTGATATGCCAGCTAACACTTTTTGCCCTATTATATTTGGAAGAACCTTTTTGGGTGATATAGGTGCCTATGTTAACTTCAAGAAGGAGATTGTGACTCTTAAGCTTGGGGGAATGGAAAATAAATTCCATTTTTCCAAATTTAAAGACAAGCCTCCACAAGCACAAGAAGAGGAGAAAGAGAGAACCATTGAGGAAATGGCAGCTGTTTTCTTTGGTAATGGAGAAGAAGAAATAAATGAAGATCCAAATTACAAAGAAATAGTTATGGATGATAAGTGCTTAGAAAAACAAGAAGATGAATTTGATTCACTTCCTATTTTGGGACCTCCAACCGATGAGGCTTTTGAAGAGACAAAAAAAGAGAGGGGACGAGGAACTACCACCCCCGGAGTTGAAGACTCTACCAGATAATCTCAAATATAGGTTTTTAGATGATACCAATAAATTTCCTATTATTTTTAGTGCTAAACTTTTAGGAGAAGAAGAAGAACTCATGAGGATACTTAAGGAGCATCGCCAAGCCTTTGGGTACTTAATGGATGACTTGAAGGGTATTAGTCCCATGATAGTCGTCCATCGAATATTCATGGAGGAAGGTGCTAAACTAGTTGCAGAATTTAATAGAAGATTGAAACTTGAAATGATAAAAGTGGTAAGAAAAGAAATTGTATGCCTACTAGATGCAGGTATAATTTATCCTATTAAATAGAGTGATTGGATAAGTCCTGTTCATTGTGTTCCTGAGTAGGGTAGTTTTACTGTTGTTCCTAATGAAAACAATGAACTAATACCTACTAGAACCGTTGTTGGGCACATGATGTGCATAGATTTCAGGAAATTGAATAAGGAAACTAGGAAAGATCACTATCCGTTACCATTCATAGATCAAACTTTAGAAAGATTAGAAAACCATACTCATTTTTGTTACTTGGATGGATATTCTGGGTTCTCTAAAATAGCTGTTCATCCGGATGACCAACTGAAAACAACTTTCATAAGTCCTTACGGATTACATGCTTACCGATGTATGCCTTTTGTTCTATGTAATGCCCTAGCTACTTTTCAATGATGTATGACTGCTATTTTTGTTGATTTCATAGAACTTATAATGGAAGTATGTATGGATGACTTTTCTATCTATGGAACGTCATTTACTAGTTGCTTGGATAATCTCAAGAAAGTTTTGCAGCGTTGTCAAGAAACTAATCTTGTTCTAAATTGGGAGAAGTGCCACTTTATGGTCAAAGATTTAATATTATACATCATGCTAGTAGAACTCTCAATGGTGCCCAAAAGAATTACCCTAAGGAACAAAAGGAACTATTTGCTATATTTTTCTCTTGTGATAAATTTCGTTCTTATATAGTTGATGCAAAGGTGAGAGTTCATACGGATCGTGATGGCTCAAAAGAACTCCTTGAGAGGAAAGAACATAAGCCAAGATTGATCTGTTGGATTCTTTCACTTCAAGATTTTGAGTTGCAGATTATGCAGAGGCAAGAAATAAAGATGTTAGATGCAGTGTCCATATTTTCCCAAGAGGACACCAATCTTATTGAGAGGAACTTTAGTCCTAGTGATTTTCGTTTACGAGAATTATTTGATGAACCAAAGTTAATTCCTCCTAGAGCGAAGGAGTCCTTGTTGTGGGATGAACTTTTCATCCCCGATTAAGCAAGTGGTAAGTGCAAGGTAAGTGTCTTACCCAAATAAGTGATTTGTTTTCACAATTTTTACTCTTGAAATCTTTATTTTCGAATTCCTTGTGTTTTTCTGAAGTTTTAGAGGGGTTTTACCAACTATACGGGCGGAGCTATATGACCGGAGCGGGAGCTCCCACCGTATAGTTGGTCGTTAAACTCTCTTTATCATCTTCGTGAAATTATTTTCGATATATGAGCCTATACGGTCGCAACTATACAACCGGAGCAAAAATTCTGGCCGTATAGTTGGTCGTTAAACTCTCAGATGGTTTTGCTTTTTTGGTACCTATATCTATACGGTCACAACTATATGACCGGAGCAAAAATTCCGGCCGTATAGTTGGTCGTTAAACTCCCATGTACTTTTGATTTTTGGTATTTGAAACTATACGGTCGCAACTATACGATTGGAGCAAAAATTACGGCTGTATAGTTGGTCAATTAACTCTCATACACTTTTTGTTCGATCTTTCTTTTCACCTCTAAAAAACATTATTGTCGGTTCCAAGTCGTGATTTAATCGACCTGGATTCGAGATATTTGGAAATATCTGCCCGGAACCAACTATACGGCCGAACCTATACGGGCCGCGCCTGTATAGTTGGTTGTTACGCGACAGGTTACTTCCAAATCCATGATTTCTTTCTCTGTTCCGTTTGGATTCTTTTCTTGGACGACAATTTGGTGTTTCTCATGAGTTTTACCGACTTCTGACCCCTCTTATATACTGTCATTGTCTATCTCTCGAATCGCAATCTACAGAAACCAATCTAGCGATGCGCTATCCCGCCCCAGGCTATGGTAAATCCATGGGGCTCATTCCTCCTTCCAGGGACTGTTCTAGCAGCCCTTCAATGGAGGACGATGACGAGGAGGTGGAGAGGTTCAGCCCGAAGTACAAGGAGTACGTCGAGCCAAGCTACTTCGACAACTATTCCGATGGGGATGATGACGTAGTTGACGTCTACATGCGCCGCGACATCTAGGATCCACCGGAGATCAATTGGTTGGCGATGAAGAAAGCTCAACAAGAGAGAGAAATCGCAAGCCACATGGAAAAGGGCGTGTGGAGACGGTCAAGTTCGTCACAGATTCAAGGCCGCACAAGTGTAAGGAATTATCTAATATTGGTGCAGGTGCTAGCAAGGAAGGGGAGGTTCCACTCTCGAGGCCAACCATTGGCGCTCGTATGAAGGTTAAACCTCAAGAGGAGTGGAGGTACAGTTTCCACTTCCACAATCCATCAATTATGGATGAGGAAGAAGAAGATGTCCCTACTACCAAGGATCGCGTGCGGAAACTAGAGATATATATCAGAAACAAGAGCTACTCCATCGCGTCGAAGTCCATAACCGTCTCAATGAGATGGAGAAGAAGGAAGACCTCTTTACCTTGGTGACCAAGCTCGTCAATAGAGTGGATACTCTACAATCTGATCTACGTAGGTGCTACAGCCGTATAACTGCTCTGGAGGAGACCAACAAGAAGCTACACACCGCGGTGTTACATGCCATGGCGCCCCAGTGATCTACAACAATCACGGTATCTAATAATCGCAAGGGATTATTTGATCCCGCCTGGCTTGATTCCAAGCTTGGGGAGATCTTTAAGACCTTGTAACCTATCTTATAAGTTTTTATTATTATTGCATTAGTTCAAACTAGAAATAAAGTTTGCATCATTAGAATTCCCTTCAGGAATAGTCGATCCCTTTTATGAAATTCCGAGTTTATTATTATATATGGAGCAATATTGAGTTTGTGTTTGCTTTATTGATATATGAATGACTTGAGTATGATTTTACTTGCACTTGATGTAGCAATAGGAGTCTTCCACACCATTGGTATTAATGGAACACATAAAGATAATGGTCAATATGCTATAAGATTACAATTTGATTCACAAAGAAAAATTATCTATACAATTAAGTTGAAAAAGAAAACCTTGAAGAAAGGAAAATGAAATACTATCTAAATAGAGCGAGAACAAGTCGTGGTAGAATCTCAAGTCATAAGAATGCTTCATATATAGTTGGAATTTGATAATTGAGATCGTTGAACTTTGAATTCCTACATGAAGTGGAATATATGGCTAGCTCCATTGCACAACACTTAAAACAAAAGTGTGAGCATATATGCAAAAGAAAAAAAAAAGAAGAAAAAGAGCGAATGTGCAAAGAGCAAATAGGCATATGCCACTGTATTGTAGTATGACAAAGAGACACTTTTAAGATTTTGAATCCCAAGTGAATATGTTGATCCTAAAACACTTGGGACTACCTCGTTAACTCATTCGGTTGAACCGGATTCTTTACATTATGTTGAGATTCATCTTTTATGAAATATTGATAACTAAGGTGTGGAAGCATTCCAATACTATTCAGATGGTTCGAGTAAGGTACTATTCATGAACTTATTCCCCTGTATCATACATGATAAACACATGCTGCAATTCACTCATTTATTTTATCGACTCAGCTTCATGAATAGGAGGATCACATCCATTAAGCTAAAATCTTGCTCGAGACGAGCAAGAGTCAAAGCTTGGGGAAGTTGATGAGTGCATATTTGCATCATGTTTTACATTATTATTTTACATTGTAGATGTAGGATTATGGTATTTTACGACATTCACACGCACATTTTATGTCTGTTTTCACCAGGATCAGGACATATGATGGATCCAATGGATTCAATTATTGAAGCAGTTGTACTGTGGAGAAAAGGAGTCAAAAACAACGTCAATCGCTTATTTGGGAAATATTAATAATACCAGAAGAAAACCAGAAGCGAACAAAGGAGACATAGGGCGTAACGACCAACTATACAATGGGAGAATTTTCTCCGCCGTATAGCTCTGGCCGTATAGCTGGCGCCACCTCTGCCTCGTCAAATAGTTTCACCACTTGCAATTGATTCGGGGAGACAACATAAAGAACACCCAGAAATCGCAGAAACCTCACCTCTGGAAGGCATATGGAGGGGGAACTCATCCGCCAGGGATCCATCTTCACCCTGCGCAGATCCTGGAGGTTAAGGCATCGATCTTCATCATCCACCGCTGCATGATAACCATCTTCATCCATCCCATCTACATCTTGTCTAGATCTTGTTGTAATTCCTATACTCGTTGTGGATTTATACAAGTACTATTCATCTTTGATTGTTTCCATTATCATCGCCATGATGTTGATTACCTCCATGTCTGAGTAGATCATTAGTTCTTGGGGAGATGGAGAAACCCTAGTATGAGATTGAAGTAAGATAAAGTCTATTATGATATTCATCCTTGTGAACATGTGTTGGATTCTCTACATCTTGATGTTGAGAGAAGTTGACCTCTCAATATTCGCCTCTCGTGGATACTTGATGGAGGGAACTACTTGTTGGTAGACAGAGACGTGCTAGCACTTACAGTGACTATTAAGCTGTTAGCAATCCTTACGTATCAACTTTGGAAATCGAGAAAACTCACGGAACACTATTCATGCCATGGGATACGTTCTACGGGATTACGTCCCTTAATAGCGCGGTAATTCAATTGATGTCGATTGCTGACTGCTGTGTTTATGAGGAAGATGTGAGCAGCGGTTGTTTCCTATTCGTCCACATTTGGAGTTCCTCCCACACATACACAGTTAAGAATGTTCATGATGCTAATCTTTATCTTAGATCTTTACAATACTAGTGGTGTATCCGCTACTCCCTGAGAACACTTTTTCCCTATTGTAGTTCCAATCTTTCTTTACATAAGCGATACTTACTTTCTATTAAGTTACTTTGCTTTACTTTATTATTGCACTTGTACCCAAAACCCAAAAACACCTTTTACACATTACTCGCATTTTATCTTGTTACTTAGAACTTTATCTAGCATTTCTATAGCAATATTTATTTCAATAATTATTAGACTTTAGACTCCTACTCACTGTGGGATCGATATCTTTATTTCAAAACTAGCTAAAAACGATCTGTGCACTTGCAGTCATCAGTATCCAACATAGTCAAAACTTTTGGAATAACCATTAGATAGTCAATTTCCATCTATCTCTAGACTTTAGTCAAATGAGAAATATCAGCAGCATTACTACTCAGTTTAACTCCTACACTATTAAGCTTTGAAGAAATCTGAGTAGTGGAAAAAGAAACAAAAAGATTTAGTCGAAGGCTTTATACCTGAAGGGTCCAATTTTTGTTCAGCTTTGTGACGCATGGCCCTCTCCATATAATCTTCATCTGTAGCTATGGCGCCATCCACACACTTCACATGTCGTCCACTCCGTCGTGATAGAGTTGCCTTGACAGGTGTGTGTAGGGTTGGCGTGGTCCGTGAAGGAGGGGACCTAATCACACACACCCCAAGAATAGGTAATGGCATAGTTGAACCATTCCCCGGTGAATCTGTGGTACACGTAGTAGCCAAGGGAGGTGGAGATGTCAGTGTAGTGCCCTTAGCTGCCACATCAGCCAACCGCATCTCCACAACACACTGGCTCTGAGTCGAAGAGGATGCAGCCGTGATGGTGGGCCTCCCTGGGATCAGGGGTGGCGACGGTGGAGTATCAAGACCTCCTGTCTCTGTCCCAGGCACAACCTCCTCTAGTACCAGGCCTAGCCACGACCCAGACTACCACTTTCCAGCGACCTCCTCAATCACGGAAACCAATAGAGGATTGCCCCTCCTATGCTTGCCTACCTCCTCCAACACATGTGCCATCAGCGGCCTGGCTCATCGTGGCCCAACTCAGCACAACCTGAAGAGCTCCAAAGCTAGTCCATGATCAACAGCAAGATGGACATGTAGCAGAAATGGTGCCTCCTATCGCCCAGGTTCCAGCCCATCAGTAGAAACACTAACCACCACTCGCGGTAGTGTTCTTCCTAGGATATTTACCCATCCCCTTGTAGCCTTGGCCAGTAAAAACTCTGTGTAGCAACAGGAACCGAGGCCATATTCCTTGCCATAGAAAGTAGTTCTTTTCCACGGGGGTTTTGTAGATTGGGGTTTAATGGGGTTACAACCATGATGATAGGATCACTAGATAGTTGAGCACCCGTGTTACCTCCAAAGGAAGAACCCTGTTGCTGCACCGTATCCACCTACATATTAGAAGCTTGAGGTCTAGATATAGGATTCAGTGTTTCATCCTTTTCCCTGGCATTACCACCATCCTCATCATCATCCATATTATTATCTTTGCGTCTCCATAAGAAAGTAATAAAGTCTTGGTTTGGGACGTAGTCTGCAGCCTCCTTGCGGAAAATGAAATCATAGCCTTTGAGCTTGAGTGTAGCTATAATCTCCACAAACGTACCCTTTTCATCTACTAGCTTGAAAGCATTGAGGTTCATCATAGCCACAAGACTGTGAACAACGTTTCGGCTGTGTAGAGTGACAAGATCCACATCAACAATGGTGCCCAAGAGAGACCCTAGGGCCCAAAGACCATGAAAGTGACGAACAATACGAGGAACACCCTCAACCTATACCTAGACTTGCCGGAGATCAAACTTAGGTTGAATATCCCCCTCCCAAACACTGAAAATAGTATGCGCACTGGAGCCTGGAACTCGCAATTGCATACCATCTACTATCTCTAGATCCGCAAAAGATGGTAGAGCCACTGAAAAGGAGTCAGTACCAAGGGGAAAATCCTCCCACTTCCACTGGTCACTAAGAGAACATAACCTCATCATCTGAGACTCAATAATAGCAGTAGACACAGAGTCCCCAACAATCGTTACCTTTATTACCGGAGACTGTATCAGAGCCAGGTGTGCCGTGAAAACACTGCCAGACAACTACAAGAAGATCGTGTCCTCGGTACCATTATCAATCACAAAAGCAGAAGGTCTTGGAAGCCTGAGAGTTGGGCATCTAGTGGTAGGATGCGCAACATTGTCACAAACCAAGAAGCAATGCTGTACTGGATAATTCTTTGTCCTGTGTGAATCAACCAAACACTTCCAGCACTTCGTAACTTTCTCGGATTTACCCTGCACTATCGCCTGGCACTAGTAGAAATGTGTTACTTAGAGACATCAAGTTCCCATAGGCTTCAGCCGGTTTCTCGTTCTGGCTCAAGCGCATAGCTTCTAAGAGCACACCACCTGAGCCGGTTTTTATTTTCGGCTATAAGATACGCCACCTCATATGGCGCAAAAAGGAAAACACCTCTAACATGTATAAGCTAGAGACGGCTAATATTTTTGATTGCTTGCAAGAACTCCTCAACCTCAGACGCTCTATTCTAGGGACTGTCTCCGATAGTCACACGACCTGAGTTGGATTCTAACAAAGACCGTCTCCAAAAGTAGTGTTCCTCAAAGTGGCTTTTAAATTGACCATCTCCAGTGTGTGTAAACCATTTTAAATAATAGAATGATAATTCGAACTCGATCGTAGTTGACACGACAGATAATCATGATTCAGTAGACAGGTAGACACATTAACTAAAGAACTTATAGCAGCTCGATCACAGTAATATTAGCCAAATAATTGGGAAAATCCATAAAAATTTAGCCATTATGCGTTATGGCATTACATACAAAGTGTAGTCCATAAATCAACCAGCTAGCATAATTAGTACTCTCTAACAAACCAGCATTGCATTTATAATCGGCCGCCTAGTGGAAGTTGCTGAACCTGAATATGTACCTCTCCATTATCTTT
Organism: Avena eriantha; assembly: GCA_910589775.1. Classification (NCBI taxonomy): domain Eukaryota; kingdom Viridiplantae; phylum Streptophyta; class Magnoliopsida; order Poales; family Poaceae; genus Avena; species Avena eriantha. Next base: position 459,001,187 of record OU342742.1, on the reverse strand, counting down.
TCATCAAAGCAAAAAAGGACAATCATATCTTGCTTTAGGTTGAAGGTTCTCACAACCTTCTCCCATCTAGTCGTCAAGATTTCATTTGAACCAGCTCCCTTCTTCATCCTAACCATATTTCCCTTTCTGATCTTCATTTGCTAAACATGGACATCAATAGGTTTATAAAGGCGATTCTTTAGGTATTTTCTTGTGAACTCAGCTCCAAATGTCTGGGCAAGTACATTGAATTGAAGAATTAGCATGCTTGTGATTACTGGAAGTATTTAAATATCACAGGGTAGCTTGTTGATAACATGATCAAGAATATATCATCTTACTAGCTTGCAATTCATTTTCATGACAGATGAATAGGGCAGCCTATAGACGTAGTACTTGATGTTTGGTGGAAATTTGAGTTCACACCAGTCTAAGAGGAAGTCTACATGAACTTATTTCAGATACATGTCGTTTCCAAAATAGATCTACTTATCAAACTTAGTGTCCCCTTGTTTTGAGGACCGGATGCAACAACACATAAAAATTTCAAAGCGGTGGAATATTAATGTCTACCGTTTAAACGCATACAAAATAGATGACTGCAATTTTGTTGTTCTTTTGATACCTCTAAACTCAATCCTCTCAATGGGCTCTTCATCTATTGACTGGAATTGAAAACCACCAAAGTTAATGCGAAAACTGTCATTGCTAGAGTTACTGCATCATCACTATAGGTTCCTATCTATTAAATAGATATAGACAGAGAGAATCCTAATACAATCAAGATGCAATGAGAACATTGAAGTGACAATTATAATATATACAGAGACCAATGAAGTGACAATTAAATCTCTATTGCTGGAAGTGACAATTAAATCTCTATTGCTAGAAGTGAAAATTGCAGATTTTGTGATTTATACAAGGGGAAAAGAGTTGGGACAGATTCAGGCCGACTGGGGAGGCTCTCCCGACGGTGCCATCGGGTCTTTGCAGCTCGGTAACCCCGAACCTTAAATTCGAGAAGCAAAATGGCAAATTCCATGGAAAAATTCCTAAATCGAAGCTGCTGATTCAGGGTTTTGGGGGTTTGGTTTTCAGGCATACCTACCTGGATGACGAATGGGTCCTCAGAGGCGAGGGAGAGTGTCTATACTGCAGGGGACCGGAGGCGGCGGTGGTGGAGATGCAAGGGAATGGAGGCGGTGGTGGTGGAGGGCGACTATGGATAGTGGTCTGGGAAGGCAGGGAAGAACAAAATTGGCATAGATATGAAATATTTGTCCAAATATTTTTAGATATTTGTCACCAATTACTAGCCTCAGACGGCTGTAAGTGTAAAACGTCTCTAAGAACATCCGTTCTCCGAATATTTCACATTTTGCCACCAAGTAGTAGACGACTAGTAATTTGAAAAGAGCTAATATTCGGAACCTCGGATATATTCAGAACTCTGGTGTTTGATTATCCTAAAATGTGAGAATTATTCATAATTTAAAGGCAAAGAAAGGTGTGTATACGTGCTTGCTAGAGTTAAATTGAGTCCCATAAGACTAAATGAGGTTCATAAATTGAAGAAAATAATTGGCGTAGTACAAACCTTAGATCTTTATCCTAAAAGGCATGACAACTACTGTTCATGCGCTTTGCTGTAGAGAAATAAGATGCAAGTGTTTTGAATTTGGCTAATTCAAATGTTTAATCACAAAGTAAGATCATTTGGTTACTTAATTATGAATTTTTCACCAATATAATATTTTTCATGTATTCTTTGAAGGAAATCTCGTTGAGTGAATATTCAGACATCCGGATATATTCAGAACTCTGTATTTTATTAATCCTAAATTTTGAGAATAATTCATTATTTAAAGGCAAAGGAAGGCTTGCTAGAGTGAAATTGAGTCCTAAGAGCAAATGAGGTTGATACATCGAAGAAAATATATGGCGTATTACATATATACATCAAAGAGTGAAATTGAGTCCTAAGAGTAAATGAGGTTCATACATGCTACAGTGCAATAAGGTGCAACTATTTTGAATTTGACTAATTCAAATGTTTAATGCCGATGTGAGATCATTTAGTTACTTCAATACAAATTTTCCACCAATTTAAAATTTTGTTGATGTATTCCTTGACAATTATAATATAATCGAGAACTAGAAATATTTGGTAGTGTGCATCAGCATGATCAGTAATATAATTGAACACTAGGAACTCCATATAAAGGAGTAGATTAATATATATATATATAGACGAGTTTCTTATAATTAATAGTTCAACAACCACCAGAGACACTGCGGATATAGTCTTACATGCAACCAGTAATAATTAACTTAAACAAAATATAAGTAGGGGCAGAAGCAGGAGGGACACGGAGATGTCTAGCAGGGGCATCAGCCGGAGCATGCATCAGCCTACTCGAGGGGAAAGAGGTCAGTCCTGACATATTCCTAGAGGAATTTTCCATAGGCTACGTGCCGTGCCAAGTTCTTCAGCTGGTGCTTTCGGCCTTGGCTTTTGCCAACATCCACCGCGTGCTGGATCATGCTGTTGATGTTCGTGTCAATGGCTGATACCTTCGATCCGGATTATGTATGAAGTATAGCTCTTTTTCCCTAGTAGACCTAGGTTTATCGAATCCTCAGGAAGCAGAAGCGTAGTGAAGTTACTTTAACAGACCTTTGGGAGTTTTAGAATTCCTTTTATGTTTGATCGGACCAAGAGTTTGCTATATTTTGTTGTTGTCCATGACCTAGAGGGAGGGCCTAGGGCGTTCGATTTCACCTTTAGCTGTGCAAAACATCGAATGGTAATAAAAGATAATAATAAAGTATGCATGTAATTGTTAGAGCAAGATAAATTATATGTGGGCAGTGCATCCATAATTGCTATTGCCTCCGCAATTCCTTATAGCAATAACCTACTAGTCTCATCCATAGAAGAAAGGGAACTAATGATATGCATAGTGACGTCACAGGGGATCCGAAGTATATCCCTCACATACAGCCGTACTACCTCTTATGTCACTGGGTTCCCATCTTGCAGATTAGTCATTACTCATACTCCCTATACCTAGCTCAATCCTCATGGTCTTGGGTACCTGACAAGTCCTTAGATTGAGGCAAGAGAGGATACAATAATCATCATGTCATACAAACTAATACATGATCCCATCTATGATAAATAACATGCACAAAAGCTACATGGCTAGGCCGAAGCCCTTAGCCCAAGGAGAATTACTCACACATAGGGATGAGATCAACAATCATAAACTTTGTAATGGAAATCATGAGATTGATAGAAAATAGTCTTACAATGTCGCCAATCGAAGATGAGATCTACTATTACAAGTGGTGGAATATGGCTATGGTGATGGAGAAGGGTTTGGAGATTATATCTAAGTCTATTCCTCCGACAGCTCTTCGGTGTTGTGGATGGAGTTCTGGGGGCGGCTGGTGATCGAAAAATCTCTTGTTTCTCGTCGCCCGAGGCCTCTTTATATAGGTTTCCCTTCACGAAAGTTGTTCTGTTCGACCTAGCGGTGTCGATGGCAACTATACGACCGGAACTATTCTGCCAAAATTTTATTCCTGCCGTATAGTTGATCGTTAAAGCGTTTGTCTCCACTTCACGACTCCTTGTTTCTTCGGGTTGTTGGAAATCTCGTATCTTTTACTTTAATGTTGTGATTCCCGTCATCAAACATCATTATATGCATAGGGAAAGATAGAAAGAAAGGATTGCATACCCCTTTGGTCAGGAGGCATTAGTGGTAGGGTTTAGAGAGATATTTCATCAAAAATATGAATAATATCCAGTTTAAATATGGACATATATGGCTATATTTCACAACCACCAACCTCCCCAAGCTTAACCTTGATCTTCCTCAAGCAATAAAACCAAAATCCAAAACAAACTCAGCATTTAAACTGAAATAACGAGATGCCGATCTTACTCATGATTGGTAGTCTCAAGTTTCCTCCACTTTATAAATCTGAAAAACTTCAGCACAGATAGAGTAATGGCAAGAATATCATACGGGTTTTTATGCATCCTTATAGCACAACTAAATTATTGTTAACATGGATGATTCAAATGAGTAAACCTTATTCCATGTTATGTAATCAACTCATAGGCTTTCCTTTGAACAATAAAGTATAATCATGCAAAATTGAGAGTGTGCGAGTTTGTCATGAAAAACATATAAACTAGAGTATCTCAATTCTCCCACATCAATAAATCAAGACTCTTCAAGCACTACTTTTCTATTCATTGTCTTTCAAGAATTTTAGTTCTTAAGTAATTGAGAGCATGCCAAAGATTTTAATTAGTTTATCGGGTTTTGATGGACACTCGTGGCATCACTAAGGGTTTTGTTCCTTTTGTACAATGATTACTCATAACAGCCAGAGGAGTGATTCCATCATGAGCACAACTACTCGGGAATGCCAAGAATCTTACCCATTATAGGATTGCTGCTACATATGTTTAATCAACTCATAGTCGAAATCTAGGAGTTTCGTCCATGAAGATCATTCGTAGGCTAGCGGAGTTATTGGCATCCCATGAAGTTCGACACACATAAAGCTATATCATTCTTATGATTCACAAGTCAAACTTTTTCATGCTCACAAAAACCGCTAAACATTAATTCAATCGAACAAATCCTTTTAAAGAGAGATACAAGTCAATCATTATTTTCTATGGTGTTGAGTGTCTCTAGAAATAAGCCTTCAATACGAAAACACTACAACATCCAAGCCTTCAATTGTGAGACTTTTTCTTATTACAATCGTTTAGCAAAGTTTTAGGCAAGACTTGGTTAACTACAGGAGCTGGAACAAAACGTACTCAACTAAATACCCATGCAAACAAATTTTTACTACAATACAAAGACTCACTCCACCAATATAACATCTTATAATTTACTACTAAATAGCATTGGTTTCTCAAACTTCAAAAGTGGGGAGTCTTAGGGCATACCTCTCATGATTGGTTTCACTTCTCTCTTCCCTTTTGATTTGATTCTTGGAAACTCGAAGTCGATCACTCTCCTGCGAATGTATGAAAGCCCCAAGGAGAATAGAAAAGAAGGAAGCGGTAAAATAAAGATAAATGGAAAAATCTTTTTGTTATTTTCAAGAGAGGGAATTAAAGAATAGAAAATTGGCGGCAAAGCTCGGCTAGAAAATATCGAAAACAAATAAAATTAACTAAAGATAAAGTGTTGGGGAAACCAACACGAGTGCTTATAAACTCGAATTAAAAACATAACCTCGAAATAAATAAAAACAAATGAACACCAAATAAAGATAATGAGGAAACTTCCCCAAGCTTAGGCTTTTGCAAGCGCTTCAAATCATTGTGGTGGAGGGAAAAAGTCGTAACTCCAGTTTGCAAACTGAGTTGATAAATTACTAGTTGTTTCTCGGAGGTTCAAGGAGAGGTTTTGCATTCTCTCCATAGTTTCTCCAAGTTCTTGGAAGTCTGGGTATGTATCGAACTGGGTTGGTGGATGCTCCACTTCTTGGTCCTCATCCTCATCTGGTCTCAACCTGCAAGTCATATAGCAAACGTCCTTCCTCGATAGATAAAAGATAATTAGGCATAGGAGCAGGGTAGAGACACCTAGCTCCAGCAATATGCAAGTAATAAACACCACCTCTCCTAGTGAGCATTCCAGAAGCCTTTAAAATAGAGAAACCAACACGTCGCTCACCTCTCACTGGTCCTTGCCTTTGGGAGGATTGGTGCTCCAGGTAGCGCACAAGAATTGTGTCCAAGTTGAGTGAAAGTTGGTGTTGCTGAAAGCAGCCTTTGTGAGGACTAAGATGTCCTTCTCATTGAGTCTCGTGAAATCATTTCATGCCTACAAAGTGTTAGCAATAACATAGAACAAATATCGAATTACAGGATGTTGAATGTTCTCCCCCTTGTTTAATCTAGAAGTGAAACTTATTACATTATAATATTGTTCCGATGAAGGGTGTAAGCTAGTAAAGGATGCGCGTAAGTCATTATCATTATTGTTTGGAAAATTAAAACATGCGCACCATTCATCTAGTGATAGAGAATAATTATTGTTCATAAGTCAAAAAGAAATCATGTCCTCTCCATTCCATGCTTTAATGGTGCTTTCCAAAGAACTTAAAAATTCAAGAATTAACCGACGATAAGTAGGCACATCATTGAATACAAAGTTTTGCAAGCCAACCCTATTGTAAAGTAATTTGAAGTCATTAGAAATACCGAGTTGATTCAATATAATGGGGCAAGTCCACTTGGTTGTCTTCACTTCTCGGTTCTTGATCATGTTGAGGCGATCACGTTGGGGCTCATCCTTGAACCGTATCCTCATGCATTCTTGAGCGATATCCCAAGAAGCGCTAGCGGCGACACGAGCACGAGTTTGGCTCCTTGTGTTCATTATCTAAAATAACAAGGAAATACGGAAGTAAAACTTTTTGATCCAACAATAATAAGCATAACATATTCCTCATCATGGCACACAAAAGAATTCCCTCAAAATAATAATCTAGGCAAGAGAATCATGGCAATAGTTCATAGTAGGTCTCACCCTAGATTGATAACGACAATAGATCGAAGATGAATTTGAAAAAAAGTAATTGGAGGATCAGAGGAGAAACATACCGTAGATCACTTGTGTGCGAGGAAATCGAACGAAATTGAGTAGAGATGAAGATCTCTTGAGGTTTTGAGCGAGTTTGGAGGTAGAAGAGACAAAAAAGATTGAAGTTTTGGGGTTGGAGGTACCTTCCGTGGCGATTTTGTGGTCAGATGCAACTATACGACCGGAACTATACGGTCGGGACAATTTGTTCCAACCGTATAGTTGGTCTGCTGTCAAAAATTTAGGGTTTCCACCTGGCGGCGCAGCTATACGGCCAGGATTTTTCATCCCTGCTGTATAGTTAGTCGTCAAACTTTCTGTACCTAGAAAAGAAATTTTACGAAGGCATCGATATCTATACGACCGGAACTATATGGCCGGAATTTTTATTCTTCCGTATTGTTGGTCGTTAAACCTTCAGTACCTAGGAAAAAACATTGTCGATGGCAAATATATCTATACTACCGGAACTATACGGCCGAAATTTTTATTCCCGCCGTATAGTTGGTTGTTAAACCTTCTGTAGTCATAATATTTTTTTCCGTTTCTTCGAGAATTATTTCTTATTCTAAAACTTAGTGAAACACCTTGTTTTTGACAGAAAAATGACAGTAAAAATTGTCGACCAACAAGGACCTGTATAAAGTAGGACTTTTAGTACTACCAAACTTCTTGTCCTCAACTGGAGCTTTCTAGCACTCTTTATTAAACATAAAAATTAAACTAAAACTTAAAAACTTTACTCAAACCTTTATTTCACATGGGTTGCCTCCCATGTAGTGCTCTTCTATGGTCAATAGCTTGACCTTGATGTTGCTCACTTAGGCCAGATGAGTAGCTTTCTTCTTCCTAGGAAAATGAATAACAAAAGGATCCCGCGAAGGCAATTGAAGCTTCATATTCCCTTCATGTAGATTAATCAAAGCCTTAATAGTTCTTAAGAATGGACGGCCTAACATAATAGGAGCAGTAGCATCTTTAGGCATGTCAACAATAACAAAATCAATAAGAGCAGGACATCCTTTAATGTATACTAAAGTGTTTTCTTTAATCCCTACAGCTTGTTTGTAGGTAGAATCTGCAAGATGCAATTTTAACTCGGTGATTTCAAAAGAGCCAAGATTTAACTTATTTAAAAGACTTTTTGGAATTGTTGAAATGCTTGCACCTAGATCACAAAGTGGATCTATCTCATTTGTCCCAATTTTCATCTTAATAGTAGGCTCAAATATATCATCAAGCTTAATAGGTAATTTTTCAGCAATTTTCTTATGTTCTTCTTCAAGCTCACCTACCTTTATTGCTACCTGATTAACAAAGTGTTGATACATAGCTTCATCATTTCCTTCACTTACCAGAATCTTGATGTTGATCCTTGTTACAAGATCTTCAATAGTGTAACTTGGTGAAGGGGCATTACTATAATCAAGTTCTTTAGGCTCCTCTCTTTGGATTCTCATCATCTTGAGGTCTTAAACAGGATTGGGCTCAGCTTTACCTACAAATTTAGCTAGAATGAGAGTTTGACTCTCGGTTATCTTACCTAGCCATGCCTCAATAATCCTCATTCTTTCTTGGAGGGCCTGCAAATCATTCCTCAAATTTACAGCTTGGTTAGATAATTGACCAAGCATATCATCATGGTTCTCCGTTATTTTAACAAGGATATTGTTTTGCTCATTTTGTGAGTCTATAAAGGACTTAAGTGTTTCTTGGAGACTACCATTACTTGTTCCCATACTATTATTAGAGTTACCTGCAGGACTAGAATAGTGTTTCTGAAAATTAGGATTATAATTCTTCTTCCAAGCAGGGTTATAATCATTATGAACTATGAAGTCTATTTCTTCAATATTTGTTTCTGGGATAGCTCTTACCTGGTTTTCCTTCCCTTTTATGGCTAATATGAGCTCATCTAGCTTAGCATTGAGTTCTTCATTTTCTTATGGTGAGACGGAGTTCACCTTCTTCGTGGTTGATCTATCCACATGCCATTGGGCATGGTTGTCTTGCATTTTGTCTAGCAGCTACTTTGCTTTGGTAATATGTTTGCCCATAGATGTTCCTCCAGCTGCAGTATCAAGTATAGACTTAGACACAGGATTAAGAGCATTATAAAATAAATGGAGGATTAACCAATCTTCCATCCCACGACTAGGACAGTTTTTCATGCATTCTTTCATCCTCTCCCATGCAAGCGCTAGTGGCTCACACTCTTCCTGTCTAAAACTAGTAATATTAGATCTTAGTTGCATAGTCTTTGCAGGTGGGAAAAATTTAGTCATAAATAAATAAGTACACTCCACCCATGATGTAATAGTATTTCTAGGCAAAGATAGCAACCATTCTTTTGCTCTTCCTCTAAGAGAGAAAGGAAATAAGCGCAATTTGACTGCATCGATGTTATCATCTTTTATGCACATCATATCACATATTTCAGTGAAAGTATTCAAGTGCATACCTGCGTCCTCAATAGCAGAGCCTCCAAATTGATTCAGTTGAACCAAACTTAAATAATGGGGCTTAATTTTATAATCATCAGCAGCAATTGCTGGCTGAGTAATAAGAGTACGTAAATAATCATTGTTGGGAGTTGCAAACTCCCCAAGCTTCTTTTTAGCCATATTTCTTATGTTTTTTATTTTTCTTAAACAAAGACTTACGATAGTAAAAACAAGAATTGAAAGACTTACAATTTATTTGTTTTTTCAAATAAAGGATGAAAGCAAATTAACAAAATTAAAAACAAGAATTAAAACTAGAAAGGTTCCTACTAACCTCACCAGGGTAGCTATTGCTTCCTGGCAACGACGCTAGAAAAATAGTTGATACCTTCGATCCGGATTATGGATGTAGTATAACTCTGTTTCCCTAGTAGACCTAGGTTTATCGAATCCTCGGGAAGCAGCACCATAGTGAAGTTACTATAAGGGATCTTCAGGAGTTTTAGAATACCTTTTGTGTTTTACTGAACCAAGAGTTTGCTATCTTTTGTTGTTGTCGATGATGGAAAGGGGGCCTAGGGCGTTCGGTTTCACCTATAGCTGTGCAAAACATTTGATGGGAATAAAAGATAATAAAAAAGTATGCATGTAATTGTTAGAGCAAGATAAATTATATGTGGGCAGTGCATCCATAATTGCTATTGCCTCCACAACCGCTTATAGCAACAACCTACTAGTCTCATCCATAAAAGAAAGAGAATTAATGATATGCATAGTGATGTCACCGTTAATCCCAGTAAATCCCTCACATACAACCGTACTACCCCTTCTGTCACTTGGTTCCCATCCTGTAGATTAGTCATTACTCATACTCCCTATACCTGGCTCAACCCTAGGGGTCTTGGGTACCTGACGAGTCCTTAGATTAAGACAAGAGAGGATACAATAATCATCATGTCATACAAACTAATACATGACCCCGTCTATGATAAATAACATGCACAAAACCTACATGGCTAGGCCGAAGCCCTTAACCCAAGGAGAATTACTCACACATAGGGATGAGATCAACAATCATAAACATGTAATGGAAATCATGAGATTGATAGCAAATAGTCTTACAATGTCGCTAATCGAAGATGAGAACTACTATTACAAGTGGTGGAATGGCTATGGTGATGGAGAAGGGTTTGGAGATGAGATCTAAGTCTATTCCTCCGGCGGCTCTTCGGTGTTGTGGATGAAGTTCTAACGGCGACTGGTGATCGAAAAAAGCTCTTGTTTCTCGTTGCCCGAGGCCTCTTTATATAGGGGTCCCTTCATGAAAGTTGTTCTGTTTGACCTAGCGGTGTCGATGGCAACTATACGACCGGAACTATACGGCCGGAATTTTATTCCCGCTGTATAGTTGGTCGTTAAAGTGTCTGTCTCCAGCTCATGACTCCTAGTTTCTTCGGGTTGTTGGAAATCTCGTATCTTTGAATTTAATTTGTGATTCCCACCATCAAATGTCATTATCTGCGCAAGGAAAATAGAAAGAAAAGATTGCATACCTCTTTGATGATTAGGAATTAATGGCAGGGTTTAGAGAGATATTTTATAAAAAATATGAATAGTACTTAGTTTAAATGTGGACGCAGATGGCTATATTTCATAGCCATCAATGACTCTCCCACATAATGGGGAAACAATCTCCCCCTATGGTGGAAAGTAATTTTCTCACATCGTAACCGCCTCAGCACATAGCGGCTCTTGTCGTAACCGCTAGAGTCCATGCCATCAGAATCCTCATGTTGATTTTTAAGAACATAACTTAGAACTCATACATATGATTGAATTGTATTACAACTCAAGAATTGATAGCATATGTAAGAGAATATTAAATATATATCAAACAAAATGCATCTCAGTAATAGTTTGATCAGTTCATATATCATTTCATCCCAACAAAATAACAATTAATTGGATAAGAGTATATGTAAAACAAAGATTGCAGCCTCATATGTTTCTTCAGGGATGGCGTAAGCGAACCAAGTACCAATTGCACAAACTATTGTTCTTGTACATTGCCCCAGGTTCGCTAACACATCCCTAAAAAATCTGACACCAGTGTGTCTTCCTCTCTTTTGGGGCAAATTTTAATCATTGGCCACAATAATAAATTGAAATGTAGTCATAGGAAATAATATTCAGGGATATACATATTCAGGTACACAAATAATCCTAAATATTGTAATTATAAATAACAAGAAACCAAACAATCTTCAGGTACATGTAGAAACAACTTATGATCAAAACCATCCATATACATATGCATCATACGAATCATTCAAAGATCATAAACACTTAGAAGCTCATATATATAGTTCCATATCAGAATAAATGAAGGGCCTCATAATTTTTTCAGAGATGGAGTTGGCGAACCAAAGTACCAACAACACAACCTATATTGTTTCTGTATATTGCCACCTCAGGTTCACTAACTGATAGCTCCAAATTTCAACACTTTTTTATCATTGTTTTTCCTCTTGTTTATTGCCGGATTTCACTGAAGATTACCCTTTCTACTAACATTAACATCGCAATTAGCTAATCCTTGGTTTCTTGTGATGGTTTTCATGCAATGAACATTTATGGAAGATCTAATATCATTTACGGGATAGGTACACCAAAATAAGCAAATCCCCAATTGGAGGTGTTCAGTGTGGATAATGGCCACTGGTACGGCTGGGATGCGCCCATACCGTCCGCCCCTACTGCCCGCCGCCTGCTCCCTTATATCATTGCAAGAAACTTTCGTGAAGAGGAGACGGCGAAAAATAGAACACAACCACTGCAAACTCATCTAGAAGGGGAGAGATCAGATCTGAAGAAGGAGAAGAACATCGTCTCATTCGTCGATGATCTCTAGCCTCCACACCATCCACTCCACCATCATCTCCATTGTTGCTTAGAGAGAGAGATATTGACACTTGTAATATTAGGGTTTGATACTTTGATCTACCTTTGGTTTGTATTTAATTCGATCTTCAACCGATATTGTGGCTTGCTATGATACTCTAAGATGATTTCCATTTGCAATACAACTATGCCTTTTATTTATCTTCCTCTTAGGTCTGAGTAAATCCCCATAAGCGTGGGAGATGTAGGTGATTAGTGAGATGTGGTGTGCCTTCTTTAACTCCATCTATTCGTGATTGTTGTAGTGTTTATTCAATTGTGAGAATGATTACCTATGTTCACCTAATGCTTGTTATCTAATTTAAGAGCCCAGGTAACATGATCCAGAGATCTCATAGGTATGAACTTGTATACTAGTGAATTAGCGACCCCCGAGTGACACATCCGGTATCAATGAGGAGCTAGTACTACTCGAGGACAACAAGGAACCATCAAGATTAAACCTTTTATCAGGTCGAAAGACCTTAATTAATGTGCTGACCATTGCCGTGGTAACAGGAAGACGGATCATTGAGACTGGGAAGAATTTGCCATGAGGACTTCCAGTTGGTATATTGGTTGCTTTCCTAATCACTTACAAATATGAAATATCACAATCACTTATTGCATTTTATTCATCCAGCACTTTCACTATTACCATGGACCGTTTCTCTTCACTCCTAACTTCTCATCTATAGGAACTTCGAACACCTTTCTTATCTTTACTTTTATGTTATTTAATCCTCATTTTTCCTTGTGCAAGTTTCCTCTATTATTCACTCACCACTTTTCACTTTCAATAATTGTAGTCAATTCACTAAAGACCGGTGACACCTTGAGTGCGACAGAAACACCGCATAAAAACACTTACCTAGGCTCCTTATTGGGACCGATATAAAAACTGGTATTAATACTTCCACGAAAACATGCTCTGACGAACCTGTGCACTTGCAGGCCATCAAGCTATTTTCTAGCACCATTGCCGGGAGCTAGGCACTAAGTGTTGTTTCTTGATATGTATAATTGTTGACACCATCCACGATCTCCGTTGAAGACAGAGGTACCACTCGATCTGGAAAAACTTATTTACCTTTGTATATTGATTGTATTCCGACTAAAAGACGCCTAGAATTTATTGAGAGATTTTCTAACTCATGTACTGTAGACGTGAACATTTTGATTCCTTTGATAATAGACTTGAACATCACCCAGGGGGCGAAGAGCTTGAGCTACTATTGGGAGAATATGGGAATCCATCTGGGCACTTAAGAAAAATGCCTATTCTTTGTCCTGAACTTGAAGGCTAGGAATTTGAAATATATCCTGAGCTAATTTATATGATGAAAGAAATTTCTTTCGTAGGAAAAGAAGAGGGTGATCCTAGTGATCACTTGACGAAGGTCTATGACCTTTGTGCTACTCTTAAACCAACAAGTTTACCAATAGAGTTTGTACTCCTCAAACTTTTTTACTGGTCTCTGAAAGATAATGCTTTTACTTGGTTATAATCATTACCTAATCATACTATAAAAGCTGGGAAGCTTGCATCTGAGAGTTTATGCATAAATATTGCTCATTCAAAAAAATCATAAGGATTAAATGTAGCATTGCAAACTTTCTTTAGACAGTTGGAGGAAAGTTTTATCAAGCATGGAACAGATTTTATGCAATGGTGATGGAAGTCCCGAACCATGGTTTCCATGAGCACTTAATTATCCAGTATTTTTATAATGGGCTTAATGACGATACAAAAGAAATGATTTATCTGTATATGAGTTTGGAAGAATAGTCTTAATGATAATACAAAAAAATTGAAACCCAAACTCTGATTTTGAACCAAGGAATTTTTAATATTGTTTCCGTTAACATTGTCACTAGACATGGTACAGAAACACAGGAAGAACAAGGGCCACCTTGGTATCAAGATGAACAAGCCCGCAAAGCAAGAGAGACTCAATAAATGAGTCAAGAAGAAGAGGACTTAGTTGATCCTCACGATGATATTGATTATGAAGCTCAGAAAAGAGAACTTGAGGCTTCCAAAGCTAGAGAAGAAGAAGCAGGAGATAGACATAAACAATATGACTCAGATGCTGAGACGATCGACTCAAGGGAAGGGGCTGATCTCAGAAAGGAACAAGAAGAGTAGGTTATCACTTCACGTGAAGAACATGTTGGTAAGCAAAAATCATCAGCAAAGAAGAAAACTAAAAAGGATGCTGAACCAACGGTAAAGGTAAAGGAGAAGGTAATACCCACTAAAAATAAAATCTCTTATCCTTATCGAGTTCAATATGAACCAGATAAAGTCATTTATGATTCTTTTTGCCGAAGCACTAGGAAGCCTTCGTTTAGAACTCCCTTTAACTAATGCTATTCAAGTTACTACTTATAAAAAGTTTATGCAAGATATTCTTAATAGAAAAAAGAAGGTAACTAAGACTGTAGCAGTAATGACATGCTTTGGTGATAAGCTGGCTACTAAGCTTGGGGACTCAGGTATACCAACTATCTCTTGTGTAATCGAAAAAACTAATATAGTTAATGCTCTTTGTGATTTAGGGGTAGGTGTTAGTGTCATGACTTATTCCTTGTTTAATAAATTGAACCTTCGAGAGTATTCTCTCACTTCAATAACTTTGCAAATGGCTGATAAGACAACTAAGCAACCTATCAGTATGATCGAAGATGTCTTACTTAGAATTGACCAACATGTTATACCCACTGATTTTATTATACTTGATGTTCCGGAAGATGACAAACTTTCAATCATCCTTGGAAGACCTTTTCTTAGCACTGCTAGAGCTAGTGTTGATTGTTCTAGTGGTAAGATTGTTTTGAATATCTATGATGATCAGATTGTTCGTTATTTTCTAAAGAAACAAGAGCATAATGGAAAATGTGTTCCACTACCGAAGCGTATCCAATCGGTGAAAACCATTGAGGAAGAGATGCTTGAGATAAACACTAATGACATGGAGATTGGTTGATAAGCTAACTCTCCTTAATAAAATACTTAACGGGAGTCAACCCATTCTTAATTTAGTTTAAATTTTTTTTATTTTATTTTGTGCGTGTCTTAATAAATATGTTCAAGCTTTGATACCAATAGAGAATTTTTACCTTAGTGAAGTTTAAACAAAAGTGAAAGGAAAGCAAAAGGAAAAGTTAAACTAGGTTCAGACTGCGCAACGAGCAATGCTACGGCTGGAGGTGCCCATACCATCCGCCCATATCGTCGAAGATAATCTAGTCAGAAATTAATTAATTAATAAGTACTCATAACGATCACTAGTATGGCCGGAGGTACCTGTACCGCCTGCCTGTACTAAACTTCGACAATTTTCTTCAAAGTCACTGCGCCGATAACAAGAATTGGGACGACCGGGACGTGTTCGTACCGTCCGCCCGTAGCAGACCCTCCAGGTTTGATCTCAAACCCTAACCTTGATCCAACGGTGACGTCCACTGGTACGGGCGGGATGCGCCGGTACCACCCGCCCGTACCGACTAAATTGCTAGGTAAAGGCCGATGGCGGCTGGCTCCCATCCAACCCTTTCTTATTCTTCCTCATTCTTTATTTCTCTTTCTCTCTCCACCTCAAACCCTAATCGCCTAAAACCTTTGATTCTTGATTGATTTTGCGATTTTGAGTGGGAGAATCTTCACATCAGTAAGTTTCTCATTTGATCCACGCTTTATTTTATGAAATCCATGGTTGAATTCCTCACATTGACTACATAGATGAGTTCATCATGTTTTGAGATTATTTTTTATTCTTCATGTCAAGATTTGTAATTTCTGCCAGTAATCGTTTGTTTGTATGATAGAAACTTGATGCCTATAATTTTCCTTGAAATTTTTGTAGCACAAAGCATAACACTGGGAGGATTTTACGCTCGGGCAAGGGCTTGGGAATGCCAGGGGCCTCGGGCTCAGCTAGGCTGCCAGGGTCGAAGAAGAGGAGTTCGGAGGCGGACAGCTTGAGAGTCGCCATGAACAAGGACTACGAGAGGGTGAGCCAACGCAGGGTTTTACCCACTAAGTGGGTAAGCCGTGAGTTCCTCTCCCATCAAGGTCTGTTGGAGGACTTCGAGCAGATGACCGTGCATGCTGGCATGGTCCCATTCTCCCACTTCTCCATCGACACCTACCAGCTCACCACGCACGAGTTCCTGTCATCGTTCCATGATGATCTTGAGGCCTAGGAGCGCAATTGCACTGTAAGTTTTGTGCTCAATGGGCAACCCCATAGCCTTTATATTTATGAATTTTGTGATTGTTCCGGGTTCTCTCATGAGGGAGAACTTGATATTAATGACAATGTCCACATAGAGGCAATGCATTCTAGGGAGTAGATTTTTGTCCACATGAACACCGATTATTTGTGCAAGAAGAGTGACACTATTCAGAATCCCACTATCTGTTATTTTTCACACCTTTTTGGTTAATTCTATTTTTCGGAAGGGAGATGTCGGGGGCAATGGCAGGACCCTAGATGAGCGTAATTCACATGGCTCTGCATGCTGAGATGGAGATAAGGTAAACTTGGGTGCTTTGCTCATCTAGCACTTTTGCCGCCAAAGATCAGTTTCCTCGGGTGATATTCACTACGGGGGCTTGGTCACATAGATCGCCTACGCAAGCGAGTTTGTCATGCTGCAGGAAAGAGCTGTGGCTGGCAGTAAGATTCTGTATGATATCCACATGGCTAGCATATAGGCCCCAACGGACCATCCGTGCTTATCAATTTTATTTTGAGCCTAATGGTGATCGCTACCAAGTTTTGCTTCCTTTTGTCCAAGATTTTGGGTTTTGCCAGGTAAACAGAGTTGGGTCCTCACCGAGGAGGAATTTCAGCAAGCATTGATCCTCTCAGGGAGGATTGCACCACCGGAATGATATCCTAACTGGGAAAACGCAGCCGTTGGCCAACAATAGCTGGAGAAAGGTGAAGAGGACTAGAACGCAGCAGGCTGGGATGACTACGGTTAAAAACATCATCACCAACAACCTTCCCTCAGCACCAGCAACAAGGTATGCCTCTGCCACAGCCGGGATTCAACTATGTACCGAGGAGTGAGTTTGACCAAGTGATGCATCACATTGACAACTTAGAGAATACGTTGCATGATGTGAATACCAACATAGTCAACCTCACCCAAGACTTTACATCCTGCAAGACCGGCTTTCCAAACCACTACCCAAACTTCCCATACCATCAGCCGACGCCTAGAGATGGCGGCAACAATTGATTCGAGTTGGGTCAAGAGCTTAAGCTTGGGGATGTTGAACTCCTCCCTACCTTTTGCATTCATATTTTTCGTTCTTATTTTAATTTTTTTTTCATTCTAGTGTATGTTTATTTTCAGTTTGCATTGATAAAAGAAAACTCAAGAATATTAGACTAGCTTTTATCTTGACTTGTGCAAAGTTCTCTCGGTTCTCGTTGATTTTTCTGCAGGTTATTCTCCTCTAGTGATCTAGCTATGAAGACGAATGCGAGGAGTTGACCCAAGTGGGAGATGAGCAAGCAAGAGGATGTATCACATCCCTATTTTCCCTCTTCCTGTAAGTTTATTCATGAACATTTTACGTTTGTTCGATTGCACTTGAGTTCTACTCTACACATAGCTCGTTGTCTTTTAGGAATTGAGTTCAAATGTTATGTCACTACTTTGGTTGAGACTTATGACAATTACTATCGGTTAGAAACACAACCTCATGGATTAAATTCCAAATTTTTATGAACAAGAGAAGTGTCCATTGACAATTTTGGTGCCATGTTTTTGGTATTAAGGGCCTAATCTTAGTAGTACTCAACCCGATATACTGATCGTTGACTTGATGATACCTTCTGAAAAAGAATTGTTTGATGGAACGAACTTTTTATGGTGGGAGAGGGAGATGCCAAACCTATTTTGATCAGTTGTACTATTAAAAAAAAGAGAAAGAGAGAAAAAAAGTCCTATGTTTCTTATGCACACCTTTGGGATGCCAACAACTCTGCTAGCTGAACGATCTATGCTATAACCCCGGATTTCAGCTATGAGTTGATGACATGAGTGACGTACATGTCAATATATGGGAAAAATTATTGGTACTCTCAAATCTTGTGCAAGCACTTGTAAAAGAAACAATCGTTGAACCTTGAAGGAGGAAGAAAAAAGAGGAACTACTGTCAAGATATGAGCTGGAAATAGTCAATACTTACAAGAGCATTGGTATCATCTCACCACCTAAAATGAATAAATTAGAGTTCTTGAAAAACAAGGAAAATAAGAGGTGTTTGATAGCCGTGATTATCAAAGTGGGTGTTAATAAAAAACTCTAAGTTTATCCTTTTTTTTACATTTAGTGCACCCTTAATTTTGACCGAAAGCGTCCTCACTTTAAAATATTTTTACTCTCACAAAACAGGGGCGCTCAAAAGAATTGATTCACAAACCTAGCCAACTTTTTGACAGTCTCTTTTGAGTTTCAAGAACTATTAGCTAGCAAGTTAGTTGTGTTTAGGAATAGATCTTAAGTGCAATTGTTCAGATATATTATGCTCATGTTCAAGGTTGTAGGATTTGAGACAATGGAATATGATATAACCTCGAACTTGTGAGTCTTTCCTCTTGATTTAATTTCTTGCTATTACTCATTATTGCTTTATCACACGAGGGAGAGTAACAACCAAGCTTGGGGAAGTTGATAGCTCGAAATTTCAACACATTTTATCATTATTTTCCTCTTGCTTATTGCCGGATTTCACTGAAGGTTACCCTTTCTACTAACATTAACATCGACATTAGCGAATCCTTAGTTTCTTGTGATGGTTTTCAGGAAATAAACATTTATGGAAGATCTAATAGCATTTATGGACTAATTACACCAAAAGAAGCAATTCCTCAATTGGCACCCCTTTCATTGGAGGCGTTCACAGTGGATAACAACCACTGGTATAGTCAGGGTGCGCCCGTACCGTCCGTCCGTACTGCCCGCCGCCGTCTCCCTTATATCAATACAAGCAATTTGCGTGAAGAGGAGATGATGAAAAATATAACACATGTGCTGCAAACTCATGCAGAAGGGGAGAGATATGATCTGAAGAAGGAGAAAAATACCATCTCATTCTTCGACGATCTATAGTCTCCACACCATCCACTCCACCATCATCTCCAATGTTACTTAGAGAGAGATAGAGAGAGATTGTCACTTGTAATATTAGGGTTTGCTACTTTGATACTTTGATCTCTGGTTGTGGTGTTTTCTTCTTCTTCAGTTTTGGACGAACAACATTGGGTAGTGGCCACAGTACCTGTTGTGGCACCGTCTGCGGATACTCCGAGAACCCCTGTGCGAATGTTCCTGGCACAAAAGGGTCCCAAAAGAGCATGCTGCGACATCCCCTATGCAATGAAACTTTGCTGACCTTACTGCGGGTACTAGACTAGAGGAAAGTGTTGAGGAGGCATGTAATTTGGCTGCCCAGGCTGGCGAGAGGGGGCTGAAGCGGCGACAGAACCAACGCCCCACCCTGAATTGAACTGGTATAGAAGGAAGGCCCCCTCCTGGTTGTCCACCAAAACAAGCAGCGGAACCCAACAAAGGTTGATGCATCAACGGCCGGACATGTCCTGTTGCAGAAGTTCCCGCCAGTGGCGGGCGTTACAACGGTCCCAACATTACTAGGGCGGCGACAGCCGTGTAGGAGCGCCCAAAAGTCCGCAACCTAGTTCCAACTGTAGAAGGGGAACAGAGCAAGAGCGTAGCAGGCGAAGACGAGCTGATTAGAGCCGAAGTGGTCGCAGTGGAGGAAGAGCATGACACAACCGAAGGAGGCGACATGGATACCAAGGTGGCTCCAGATGCACCTAGCAAATAATTAGGGCGCCGGCCATGGTCCCACAACACCTTGAAGCGACGACCGAGATGGGCCTAGCGATACGGGCGGCCAAGATCTTCCGCATGCAAACCATCAGCATCAATCACACGCGCTGATTCCATTTCCGAAGCAAACACGACCGAGATCTCTGTAGGCGCAGTCTCTGCTGGTGCTAGTCCTTGATCCTGGGCCGCGATCATCGGCATGAACATTCCCAGAATAGGTGCATGCTTTACCCTCCATCGTGGAAGAGGGCCCCGCCATGGACCCATCCGAGGTCCCCGAGAAAGGTGTAACCCTGACGGCGATGATGACGAGCACCGACTGAAGCCCCCAGACGATGGCGCACCAGTCGGCAACAACGACCGGTTCTGAGCCATCCCTTCCATCGGAGACACATTCCACTGCAAGCAAATGAATCATCACCTGACGCTGACCGGCGACCCGATTCCCGGAACCTTGAAGTCGGCATTGGAAAACCAACATCGTTCCAAAATTCCTGAATCAACTCCTCTTTCGATCTTCTCTTCTGTCGAGACACCAGAGTCCACCCCGCATCCTGATCCTCCCCTCCAATGCGCTTAGCGCAACCTTTATTAGAATGGAATCCAACTCCCTATCCGAGCTCTCCGGCATAGAGATGAGAGGAGAGAACCGTGAGCCCTCAGCGGAGAAGGAGTTCCCTTGGGAAGGAGAGATCCCGTTTGTGGCGCTACGGTTAGGCGGCGCCGATAACAATCGCCCGTCAGACATCCGAATCGATGAGCACTGTTATCGGTCCTCTCAGGTAGTAGGATGATCTCGTCCATTTAGTTTGATGGGGCCAAAATAGACCCTGAAATAGAAAGGACACGAGACAACATCAATTCATTTGTTACACACTACGCAGTGTATACATGGTAAAATCATGAGAACATAAACGATTATGCATGGAATTCTAGCTTGTAGATAATATATGTAGAGGTGGTCAAGAATTTATTGCTATAGAATTACAGGCAACCAATCGAGAGCCAAGGAACTGCAAACAATGAATTGGTAGAAACAATGGGAAGAACAATGTGTAGAAGAACTTTTTATTGATAGCTACATGATAAGAAATGCTTGATCGACAAATGAAACCTGTATCATTTCTCTCTAAAAATTGGCATTTCTTGCATATACGGGGTAGAATAAATCTAAAGGTAAACAAATCCGAGTCAGAGGGACATGTAATCCCTTGTGAACATAATAATGGATAATCTGAGTGGACCAAGAAAGGAAGAACGAAAGAAGAATCAGATGGCTTATCCAAGCCAGGCACCTATAGAGGCTCAATGGAACCGGGAAGATGGACGTAGCTCATAGAGCAGGGCATGAACTACCCAAGAAAGAATCTGAGCTCAACACTGAGAATCATCATCAAGAAAACTCAAATTGAGACAACATTATAGGTATATGTACTACAATAAAAACAAGAAGCAAAGTAGTCTCCTCAAGTTCATCCTAACTCAATCTGGACATCAACATCCAACATCCATGAAGGTGTCCAAAAGATGATAATAGACAGAGTTTGGGAAGAACTGAACAAAATAGAAAGAAGAGAAGAGCATTAGCAACACAACTTTTTTCTTAGCCCCTTCTAAGTAGCAACTCCAAGAATAAAGATTAATCACAGCAATTAGCATGGCAAGTAAGACTACGGTATAAAAGGTGTAAATGACATCAACATATTTTTTCCAACAATAAGCAGTTACTGTGCACATGTATAAAACGAGGTCCACAACTGAAACTACAGCCTGTGAACTGCCTGAAATAACAAGGAAGATGATTCACCATAATCATTTTTCACATCTTAATACAAAACTGAATAGCCATAACAATATTAAAATTCCGATGCACATACCAGGAATAAAAGGTAACTAGGCTTCCATCAATTGGAGAGGGAGCAGAAGCGTGCAACATCAATGATAAAAAAACATCAACGATTTCAAGCCATTCGTCAGTGTTGAGAAAAATGTCGTCCCACCTGCATTAACCATGGTATTAAATAAGGCTTGATTTAGATGAAATTTATGGAACTTTTTGCCACGAAACAAGATGCGGTTTTGACACTCAATTGCTAGTCACGGTTCTTACTTTTTTCATCCAAAATAAATGTAGAGTGCTCGGGTTCTCACTGAGAGAGGAAAGTAAAAAGATCAAGAGGAAAAGTAACTCACCTTCATTCCTAGGAAGCACCATACGTTAGCCACAACATGTTGTCGTGAATCTTCTGGGTGATGGCCAGGAATTGCTGGTCTCCTCTGATTGATGGCTTTCCCGCTATCCACCTCGCTGGATTTATAACAGCCAACTGTGATCTGGAGAATGAATCTGAAACGGATTTCGATCTCCTTCTATAATGCAATCCACACAAAAAGAGGACCAAATTATACTATAGCTTAAGCTTAAGCAAAAGTGAGCCATCTGAGGCCATCTTCCCGCGCGTACGTTTCTGGCCATTTGATCTTCACTCTGAGTCATCTCAACCGGTGTTGACCAAAATCTTACGAGATGGTCCTCTCCAGTCCCCGTACCACCCCCACTCCATCGCGATCCCGTTCCTCTCTACCCGAGCTCCAGCTCATCCCAGCCCCTCCTCCGTCTCCACAACAACCCGTGTCGCCCCCTCCGCTCCCGAGCTCTCCCTTTACCTCTGCTCCCTCCGCCCCTCCACTCACGAGGCCACCGCCTCCCGTCCAGCTCCCTCATCCAGTGTCGGCCGCCTCTACTTCTCTGCCTCGAACTTTCCCAATACCGATTCAACATCGCCCCCGACCTCGCGCACCCGTCCGCTGCCACGCTTTGCTGGCGGTGAGGAAGATAAGGATGAGGTGAGCGTGTGGGACGGTGGGGGTGAGAGGGGGAGGGGGGTGGCACAGGTAGAGACGCTCCTATGCGGGACTATGCGAAGATGTCACACTATTCTCACCGCTTTGACTGGAAAAATCAGAGTCAGAAGGCGGAAAAAATGGAATTGAAAAGGTGAAGGCCCCTCTACTCTCGAGCTCTCCCGCTCACCTCCGTTCCCTCTGCCCCGTTCACTCACTAGGCCACCGTCTCCCATCCAGCTCCTGCATCCAGCGTTGGCCTCCTCTGCTTCCTCGCCTCGAACCTGCCCAGCACTGATTCAACATCGCCCCGACCTCGTGCAACCGTCCGCCGCCACACTTTGCTGGTGGTGAGGAAGATAAGGAGGAGGTGAGTGCATGGGATGATAGAGGTGATAGAGAGGGGGCGGCGCGGTTAGAGACTCTCCTATGTGGGACTATGCGAAGATGTCGTATCATCCTCACCGCTTTGACTAGAAAAATTAGGAGCAGATAGCGGAAAAAAAGAAATTGGAAAGGAGAAGGCTCGCGAGACATGCGATGACGCGGCGCAGAGCGATGGGCTAGAACCTAGAATCTATAGTAACCGATGAGAAGAATCGCTAAACAGAAAGCGTGGAGAACTAACATGCGAGAAATGGTCACGTCTTGCGAGAAACTATCGTTTTTCATGTCACTTCAACAATTAACATGTATGTATTTCTGAAACAAAGCAGAATAAGCTGATTTTGACTCCTCTTAGGATCTGCAACATAATTTTTTTTGAATATGTTAGCATATCTCGAGAATACATGAGATACTTGTGTAAATTGACACATGTTCTACGTTTTTCTACAATTTTTACACGAGTTAACGAAAATTTCAGTGCCCTTGATTGGAACATGCTCTATGATTAATGAACAAGCAGACTCCATCGACTAAGTGGATCCAAAATAAATGTCATAACTTCTATTTTTATTTTTATGTACAAAAATTATCAAACTTGATTACAGATTAGATCTTTTATCTTTCTTTTATGTAAAGATTCATGGCAACTTCCAGCCATACCTTCTCTTTTAAATTTTATTGAACCAGTGAATAATTGGAAATATATCAAGTATAACTCCTGCATAGAAGTATATATGTAATCTGGTTGTCTATATTGACTAAACTAATCATTTAATAATCCAACCACTTATAAGTGTTGAATACAAAGTTGTGCTTTCCCTTGAAGCTGTGGCATCCCGCAATTTCACTACTAGAAAATCGCGTTGTTTTTTTGTGTGCATTGTATCATCATGACCGCATGCTCATGTCATCATGCCACATTACATTTGAGCATCGTCATGTCATCATGCTTTTGTTTGTCTAAAACTATTTTCGAAAAGACTGTTTTTGTTTTCGAAACGCCCCGTCTTTATCCCAAATTAAAAACCCGGGTCTCCAGAATATTTTTGTTTTGTCTACCAACGGTTTCCAAAAGCCCCGTTTTAAATAATAAAAGAATTCTTTTATTTTTAGGGGCAGCCGTACCGGGCCGATCCGACCCAGTCGGCCACCCCCAGTGAAAAAAACCAGAGCTACCCCAAATTTTTTCATACTTAATTCTAATCTACCCATCCCCAGCCACCTCAACCCAACCTATCCCATCGCGCCACATCAGCTGGCCCCAATCTCCCACCAATCGCCACCTGCCACGTCATCCCTAGCCTCCACCACCTGGCCATATTTTCCTGCCAGCCGCACGCGCCCTACCCTGCCGCAGCGGACAAAACCTCCTAGCTGACCCCACCTATCCCCTCTTTCCCGCCTTGCACGCCGCCCCAGCGCGCGCCTGCCGGCAGCCCCTCCACCTGGGCACGCGCCCCCAGGCGGGCATCTCCCGCCCACGCTCCCCTGTCCTCCGCCTCGATTCCCGCCCGGGCCCACGCGGGAGACGCGGTCGCCCCGCGCGCCGCTCCCCCTCTCTCTCTCCCCCGTTCGCTCCTCCCCGCCGCCGGCCGCCCTGTAGCGCGCGCTCCTCCCCGGCCGTTCGAGCTCCCGCCGCCGCGAGCGCCGTCCCAGGCCGGAGCCCCGCCTTGCCGGTCCCAGGCGCCGTCCTCGTCAGGTGCTCGCCCCGCCCTGGCGTCCGTCCACGTCGGCTAGGCCTCCCCGCCTCCAGGTCGTGCTGCCGCATCCTGCAGCCACCGCCGCCGGCCTCGCCCGTCTCCGTCCCGGTCCTCTACCCCGCCGCCGGCGTCCCCTCCGCCACCGAGCTCCGCGTCCGCTCGCCCCGGCCCGTCCTCGACCTCCCGCCCCCGGCCGTGCTCCCTCCTCTGCGGGCGTCGTCACCAGACCCCCACGCGCCAACGCCTGCTCCACCGCCACGCTCTTCCCCGCCGCCAGGCTGCTCCCTCCTCTGCGGGCGCCGTCGCCGCTCGAGCAGGCAACCGCGCTGACCCACGCCGGCCGCATCCGTCCGCCGCCGCCTCGTGCGAGGCCGCCCTTTCCTCGGCCCTACACCTCCAGGTCTCGCGCCGCCACCGGGCCCTCCCCTTCTCCTCGCCGTCGTCCCCACCGGCAAGCTCGACCTCGCCATCTTCTGCCACCTCGGCATCCGGATCCTCGCCCCACCAACCGCGCCGCTCCCCACCACCGAGCGCCTCCCGCCGGCCACCGCCTTCCCGCCTCCTTTGGCGAGCCCGCCCCTGCCGCCTCTGCCTCCCTGTGGCCGCCTCCTTCCCCTGCCGACCCGCGTCAGGGCCGCCTCCTTCCGGACAACGCGCCATGTTCCGTTCCATCAATGCAACCAAGTGACTAAAGGCTGTCAGGTAGCTGTGGTCGGTATTGCATGGATGGCTATTTTTGTCTAGCTTTTTGTGTGTGTTTGGTGATGTATCTGATAAATTCAGTCCGGTGTGCTGCTACTCAGGTCCTCCACGACAAGTTCTGGTACAGTTAAAGCCCGGTTCCGATAAACTAAGACGACACTAGATGAATGCATGGTACCGATAAGACCTACCACTCGGGTGAAGACACGAACCCAAAGAAGCATAGACGCCAAGACCGCCCACATAGAGACCTACCCATCGGAACGCCAACTTCTCCGACCTCGAACCCGAAGGGCTTCTTCATGGAAGGCCAGGGCCCTTCCTAGAAACACAAGAGCCCCGTTCCCGGATGAGAAGGTCGAGACCGAACCGAATCCCTCGGGACGACAAGTTCTTCTCGGAGTCCGAAGACCGATCCCACCGAGACCGTCGCACCCCGGAACCCTAGATCTTCGGAACCACATGTGATTTCCCTTTTCCGAGACCCCTGTTTTTATAATAAATGATATATACCTGCTGCATATTAAAATGTTCATGTCGCATACATATTGTGTGGTTTGGGGCATTATATTGATTCACCTAAATTAAATATGGAGTGTTTATGCGGGATACTTTTGTCTTATTCCAGACTCCATTTAAAATGGTGTAGCGAACCGATACTATGTTTTGCCTTGTTAACACAACATTTAAATTGTGGGGTAGCTGAATAACTTGAACCGCCTAATTAATTGTCGGGACCCTGGTTCCGCTTAATACTGCCTAATTGCACCGCATCTGCATCATATCATAAAGCATGCCGGATCTTCTGCAGTAGTATTATATATTGCATCCAGTGTTTCTTCTAGTGTTTGCTTCTTCACGGATTAGGCCGATGAGTTGATGCGAGTATCGACAAGTTCTCCGAATATGATCCTTCGGCAGTGTTTTCCAGGCGAGCATCTCTCCCCCTTCTACCTATTTTGCATTTATAGTCTTTATTTCCTTCTATTGATCTATTGCTATCCGTGTCGCGATGCTTTAGTTCCCGTATACCAGTTATATCCCGAGCAGCCTCTATATTGCCTTGGACACCTCCTATTACCTGTGTTTGGTAGATAGCTGGCCTTGCGAGTCGTAGTTGCTTGCTCAGGTGCGATCTTGTGTTGTCGAGTACCACAGTTGTTGGAATGATGGCAGACGTTTATTTGTAGAGATGCTTATTGGTGGAGTTGGTCATGACTTTAAATACAACTATATAAATGTTAGATATAATTAATGCAGAGGCATCGGTGGGCAATAGATGTTATTTGGTTCTTCCACGCTCACTTGTGTCCCGTAGGACCCCGAGTACTTGATACCTGTTCCTTGATTTTTCGCACTATCCACATCTGGGAGGCCTTATGGACCCCCCCGAGCCAGAGCTAGATTCATTTCTATTTCTTGGGGCCACAAAGTAGTTTGGGGCTTTATTACTATCCTGTAATTATGCCATGTTACTGCTTTATTTACGATTGTGCACGGAGCACCTGTACTGTTTAGGATCGTGACACGTTTTCACTGTATCGACAAGCCCAGGCACATTTTCGGGTTCCCAGTCGTTTACAGCCGTCCACACAAACCCTGGGTCCGTTCCGGAGCTGGCCAACTTCGTTGCGGGTAGCTTAGTGGGGTGGCCCCCTGAAATATTTCTGAATCCTGTGATCGCTTTGTCATGAATGCCTCGTTGGGTTTTGAGTTGGTTTTTCCGAGGTTGATCGAGTGTGTGTTGCTATTTGTGCACCCCTGCTGGGTAAAACTTTCTGAAAGCCGTATCCACAGTTATGGACGACTTGGAGCACATTATCTCGATGATAGACAAGCATAACTAAAGTAGTGCTATAAATTTGACTTAATATGTGACTAGTAATCAGCTCAAGTATAACGGAATGGATATTAACAATGCCAACAGCTGGTGAATCTGGGTTGTTTCGTGACATGCGATATGCCTAGTAAGTATTGCAACTCCAATGGAATGTGATAAAAGTGCCAACAACTGCTGGGTTTTGGGATTCCTCAGGACAATTATATCTGACTAGTAAATGTCCCAACTATAATGGATTGGTGATTAAAACCGCCACTACTTATGCTATCTGAAGGACTCAAGCTATCTAAACCTGAGTAGTAAGTGCTTCAACTATAATGGGATGAATAAAACTGCCAACTGTGTGAGTTCCTTGGTCTGACTTCCTCGTTGGTCTCGAGGGGGAAATACCAGGATGGGTTTGCTTGGTGCTAGCTTCAGGTTGGATCCGAATAGGTCTTTCTTATCCTTCTCTGATAACCGCTAGTTGTATTGAGTCTCTATAGGTTGTTTAGTGCCGCTGCGCTGCCGCTTCAGCCCACCATACCTATGTAGGCGAGAGCCGCCGAATTCTAGCCTCGCCGTGTACTGGCCTCAGTACTGACGCTCCTCTTTTTCCTTCGCCCTTTGTCGGCGCCCCTTTTGGTTTAGCAGGTTTGAGATCGCCGTCGTTAGCAGGGTTACCCTTCCGGCTTGGCCTGGGCAGGGTTACGGACGCCATTGGTTATTCTTCAGGGCTCTTAGCCCCATTTGCATCTTGTCCGTAGTCGGACGCCCTATAGTTTTCAAGGTGACTTGAATCTTTGTATTGTATATCTGTATTCTTGACTCCCTGAGTCGCTGTTGTATATATATCTGTTCTGTGGGTCCCATCGAGGACTGTTGTGTAATGGTATTACTTTGTTTTCCACCCGCACGAAAGTGCCTGGTGGGCGTCCTTGAATCGTTTCTATGCGGGTTTGGCGGAAAGGGCTAAAACTTGCATAGGGCCGATTTGAGGGTGTCACAGAGTGGTATCAGAGCCCAGCAGTTGCGATACCCCACAAGTCCAACCTGTAGGATAACCTAGCTAACGGCCGAAGTAGAGTGTCAAAACTATTTTGGAAAATCGGTTGGATAGATCTGAGTAGGTATGCTTTTACTCCTTACCCTCTGCTATTCTCCTCTTACCTCTGCATGTTTTGAATCTGCTCTCTTATCTTATCTTCGAGTCCAGGAATTCTCGTGGTTGGGTTTCTATCGTACCTTCAGGGTTTCGCTTCCTCCTTTGGTTACGGTGCTTCTACATCCGGTCTTCGTGTTATCAGAGTGATCCTCTATCTGTGGTACCAATGTTTGTTCCTTGTTTGTGCCTTCCGGTGTTTTCCGACATGACAACATTCTCTACGCCAGATCCGATGCAGAGTCTGCATCACCCCCGCTTGTTCCAAATCTCGCTTGTCGAATCTTCAGTCTAATTCTGAGAGTTGGTTGCATAATCCGCCTATTCGTGTACAGAGTAATGTTTTGAGTGTGGGATGGAGTCATGACCATACCACTACTCTTACCATTCGCTTTGTACATTGAATTGGGGAATCAATGCAATTTTACTCCGTCCACGGAAGTTAGAGGTGGCTTTATTTGTTGATACCTTTACCTTCGTCCTTTGTTTCCCGGAGTGTCCTCTCGATGATCACGGATGATGACCTCTTGTTAGTGGTGTCGCGAAGATCTACACGAAGCGAGGAGTTTCAGATCGCCGACCTTCTTTCCGGTACCATGAGGCGGATCTTGAGGGCGAGATCCATTGTTAGTGGTATCGAATTGTGGCATCCCGCAATTTCACTACTAGAAAATCGCGTTGTTTTTTTTGGGTGCATTGCATCATCATGACCACATGCTCATGTCATCATGCCACATTACATTTGAGCATCGTCATGTCATCATGCTTTTGTTTGTCTAAAACTATTTTCGAAAAGACTGTTTTTGTTTTCGAAACGCCCCGTCTTTATCCCAAATTAAAAACTCGGGTCTCCAGAATATTTTTGTTTTGTCTACCAACGGTTTCCAAAAGCCCCGTTTTAAATAATAAAATAATTCTTTTATTTTTAGGGGCAGCCATACCGGGCCGATCCGACCCAGTCGGCCACCCCCAGTGAAAAAAACCAGAGCTACCCCAAATCTTTTCCTACTTAATTCTAATCTACCCATCCCCAGCCACCTCACCCCAACCTATCCCATCGTGCCACATCAGCTGGCCCCAATCTCCCACCAATCGCCGCCTGCCACGTCATCCCCAGCCTCCACTACCTGGCCATATTTTCCTGCCAGCCGCACGCGCCCTACCCCGCCGCAGCGGACAAAACCTCCTAGCTGACCCCACATACCCCCTCTTTCCCGCCTTGCACGCCGCCCCAGCGCGCGCCTGCCGGCAGCCCCTCCACCTGGGCACGCGCCCCCAGGCGGGCATCTCCCGCCCACGCTCCCCTGTCCTCCGCCTCGATTCCCGCCCGGGCCCACGCGGGAGACGCGGTCGCCCCGCGCGCCGCTCCCCTCTCTCTCTCCCCCGTTCGCTCCTCCCCGCCGCCGGCCGCCCTGTAGCGCGCGCTACTCCCGGCCGTTCGAGCTCCCGCCGCCGTGAGCGCCGTCCCAGGCCGGAGCCCCGCCTTGCCGGTCCCAGGCGCCATCCTTGTCAGGTGCTCGCCCCGCCCTGGCGTCCGTCCACGTCGGCCAGGCCTCCCCGCCTCCAGGTCGTGCCGCCGCATCCTGCAGCCACCGCCGCCGGCCTCGCCCGTCTCCGTCCCGGTCCTCTACCCCACCGCCGGCGTCCCCTCTGCCACCGAGCTCATCGCCCGCTCGCCCCGGCCCGTACTCGACCTCCCGCCCCCGGCCGTGCCGCCCTACCCCGCCACCAGACCCCCACGCGCCAACGCCCGCTCCACCGCCACGCTCTTCCCCGCAGCCAGGCCTGCTCCCTCCTCTGCGGGCGCCGTCGCCGCTCGAGCAGGCCACCGCGCTGACCTGTGCCGACCGCATCCGTCCGCCGCCGCCTCGTGCGAGGCCGCCCTTTCCTCGGCCCTACACCTCCAGGTCTCGCGCCGCCACCGGGCCCTCCCCTTCTCCTCGCCGTCGTCCCCACCGGCAAGCTCGACCTCGCCATCTTCCGCCACCTCGGCCTCCGGATCCTCGCCCCACCAACCGCGCCGCTCCCCACCACCGAGCGCCTCCCGCCGGCCACCGCCTTCCCGCCTCCTCCGGCGAGCCCGCCCCTGCCGCCTCTGCCTCCCTGTGGCCGCCTCCTTCCCCTGCCGACCCGCGTCAGGGCCGCCTCCTTCCGGACCACGCGCCATGTTCCGTTCCATCAATGCAACCAAGTGACTAAAGGCTGTCAGGTAGCTGTGGTCGGTATTGCATGGATGGCTATTTTTGTCTAGCTTTTTTTGTGTGTTTGGTGATGTATCTGATAAATTCAGTCCGGTGTGCTGCTACTCAGGTCCTCCACGACAAGTTCTGGTACAGTTAAAGCCCGGTTCCGATAAACTAAGACGACACTAGATGAATGCATGGTACCGATAAGACCTACCACTCGGGTGAAGACACGAACCCAAAGAAGCCTGGACGCCAAGACCGCCCACATAGAGACCGACCCATCGGAACGCCAACTTCTCCGACCTCGAACCCGAAGGGCTTCTTCATGGAAGGCCAGGGCCCTTCCCGGAAACACAAGACCCCCGTTCCCGGATGAGAAGGTCGAGACCGAACCGAATCCCTCGGGACGACAAGTTCTTCTCGGAGTCCGAAGACCGATCCCACCGAGACCGTCGCACCCCGGAACCCTAGATCTTCGGAACCACATGTGATTTCCCTTTTTCCGAGACCCCTATTTTTATAATAAATGATATATACCTGCTGCATATTAAAATGTTCATGTCGCATACATATTGTGTGGTTTGGGGCATTATATTGATTCACCTAAATTAAATATGGAGTGTTTATGCGGGATACTTTTGTCTTATTCCGGACTCCATTTAAAATGGTGCAGCGAACCGATACCGTGTTTTGCCTTGTTAACACAACATTTAAATTGCGGGGTAGCTGAATAACTTGAACCGCATAATTAATTGTCGGGACCCCTGTTCCGCTTAATACTGCCTAATTGCACCGCATCTGCATCATATCATAAAGCATGCCGGATCTTCTGCAGTAGTATTAAATATTGCATCCGGTGTTTCTTCTAGTGTTTGCTTCTTCGCGGATTAGGCCGATGAGTTGATGCGAGTATCGACAATTTCTCCGAATATGATCCTTCGGCAGTGTTTTCCAGGCGAGCATCTCTCCCCCTTCTACCTATTTTGCATTTATAGTCTTTATTTCCTTCTGTTGATCTATTGCTATCCGTGTCGCGATGCTTTAGTTCCCGTATACCAGTTATATCCCGAGCAGCCTCTATATTGCCTTGGACACCTCCTATTACCTGTGTTTGGTAGATAGCTGGCCTTGCGAGTCGTAGTTGCTTGCTCAGGTGCGATATTGTGTTGTCGAGTACCACAGTTGTTGGAATGATGGCACACATTTATTTGTAGAGATGCTTATTGGTGGAGTTGGTCATGACTTTAAATACAACTATATAAATGTTAGATATAATTAATGCAGAGGCATCGGTGGGCAATAGATGTTATTTGGTTCTTCCACGCTCACTTGTGTCCCGTAGGACCCCGAGTACTTGATACCTGTTCCTTGACTTTTCGCACTATCCACATCCGGGAGGCCTTATGGACCCACCTGAGCCAGAGCTTGATTCATTTCTATTTTTTGGGGCCACAAAGTAGTTTGGGGCTTTATTACTATCCTGTAATTATGCCATGTTACTGCTTTATTTACGATTGTGCACGGAGCACCTGTACTGTTTAGGATCGTGACACGTTTTCCCTGTATCGACAAGCCCAGTCACATTTTCGGGTTCCCAGTCGTTTACAGCCGTCCACACAAACCCTGGGTCCGTTCCGGAGCCGGCCAACTTCGTTGCGGGTAGCTTAGTGGGGTGGCCCCCTGAAATATTTCTGAATCCTGTGATCGCTTTGTCATGAATGCCTCGTTGGGTTTTGAGTTGGTTTTTCCGAGGTTGATCGAGTGTGTGTTGCTATTTGTGCACCCCTGCAGGGTAAAACTTTCTAAAAGCCGTGTCCACGGTTATGGACGACTTGGAGCACATTATATCGATCATAGACAAGCATAACTAAAGTAGTGCTATAAATTTGACTTAATATGTGACTAGTAATCAGCTCAAGTATAACGGAATGGATATTAACAATGCCAACAACTGGTGAATCTGGGTTGTTTCGTGACATGCGATATGCCTAGTAAGTATTGCAACTCCAATGGAATGTGATAAAAGTGCCAACAACTGCTGGGTTTTGGGATTCCTCAGGACAATTATATCTGACTAGTAAATGTCCCAACTATAATGGATTGGTGATTAAAACCGCCACTACTTATGCTATCTGAAGGACTCAAGCTATCTAAACCTGAGTAGTAAGTGCTTCAACTATAATGGGATGAATAAAACTGCCAACTGTGTGAGTTCCTTGGTCTGACTTCCTCGTTGGTCTCGAGGGGGAAATACCAGGATGGGTTTGCTTGGTGCTAGCTTCAGGTTGGATCCGAATAGGTCTTTCTTATCCTTCTCTGATAACCGCTAGTTGTATTGAGTCTCTATAGGTTGTTTAGTGCCGCTGCGCTGCCGCTTCAGCCCACCATACCTATGTAGGCGAGAGCCGCCGAATTCTAGCCTCGCCGTGTACTGGCCTCAGTACTGACGCTCCTCTTTTTCCTTCGCCCTTTGTCGGCACCCCTTTTGGTTTAGCAGGTTTGAGATCGCCGTCGTTAGCAGGGTTACCCTTCCGGCTTGGCCTGGGCAGGGTTACGGACGCCATTGGTTATTCTTCAGGGCTCTTAGCCCCATTTGCATCTTGTCCGTAGTCGGACGCCCTATAGTTTTCAAGGTGACTTGAATCTTTGTATTGTATATCTGTATTCTTGACTCTCTGAGTCGCTGTTGTATATATATCTGTTCTGTGGGTCCCATCGAGGACTGTTGTGTAATGGTATTACTTTGTTTTCCACCCGCACGAAAGTGCCTGGTGGGCGTCCTTGAATCGTTTCTATGCGGGTTTGGCGGAAAGGGCTAAAACTTGCATAGGGCTGATTTGAGGGTGTCACAGAAGCTCTGCAATTCAAATAGTTGAAAGCATCGATTTTGAGGCAGCCGAACAAGGTTACCGTGTGATCTTCATAAGTTAGCTTGTTTTGACATCATTAGTTTTTACCTTGATCATGTAACATGTCAGTTTCTTGTGGTACTAAACTTGGTCTATTGCTCGATGTATTTTTGTTTGAAGTTTGATCGATGTACGTTTTTGTTTACTTGAAGAAACACTGCTACCCCTATGTTGCTTATGTGCTTCAATATAAAATACGGGCCGCTTCTTGACACATTTCTAACACATGTCTAACACATAAATAACACACTTGTCTACCAATTAAAACACTCAACTATGCACATGCTCATATATTTAATTTATAGTAACACAAACAAAGAAAATGTATTACCTGAATACAACACATGTACCACACTCTGACAAATAGACCATAGGCGGCGCGCCGAAGCATGCACATCCACCTAGTTTGGAATTTAGCTGCTTGATTGCAGATTGAAGCTCGAAAAGGAACTGCTGCATCGAGTGAGGACCACAGCTCGTGAAGGAGCTGCTTATATGGGTGCGTCTTCTCAAACATATGTGTCACTAGAGTAGGACTATAGGAAGGTGCCATGGGAGAGAGGATAGAGGACAAGAAAAAGGGGAGGAAGAGGAGGACAAAGGCTTCAGGGGTGGCGAAACTCATCATTCTCGCTGCCCGTCGGCCATCGCCGTAGACGCGAGCCGAGGAGCACTGAGGACTATACCGCCATACACATCGTCTCCATGTCCGAGCCTGATGCAACTTGGTGGGGAACGTGTCGGGGGTTATAATGGCGAGGCGGTGGTGGGGCTTGGAAGGAGTGGTCGACGGAGCTGCACCAGCATCTATGAGTATGTGCGAGCGCTGGAAGATGACCTCCTCCCAGCGGAACAGACTACCGCGACATGACCGCATGGTGGAATGACAACGCTTGAAGGGCTCCTCCCACCGACGTTGAAACCCCTTGGCCTGGCTCCCACCGATACGAGGTGACATCCCCGATACTGGTGCTCTAGCTATAGCTTCATCAGGCATCGGCCCGTGGCCGTGCCGGGGGACGGCTGGACTGGCCAAAAGTAGGACATACCACATCGTCATCCCTCACTTCTGGCTCAGACGATGTTTTGGGAATTTAATTAATTGGAGATGGATTGGGAGCGATTCTTTTTGAACGAGAAGAGGCTCGAAGTCCCAAGAAGCTCCATTAAATGGTGGGCATAATTACAAATAGAACCCTAAATATTACAAGGAATACAAACTGGTCCTCTCCTTTTACAATAAGGACTCCAGATGAAAAAGCTGAACAACAATTGGGTCCTTCGTCTCCACCGCTACAACAACAGGATCTCAACCACTGGCCGTTGGGCAACGGCGCCGAGGACTATGCCATTTGGTTCACCATCAGGATGGATCGCCGTGACGATATCGTAGATCCTCCGCATCGGCTCTATGACATGGAGGAATGAACAACTCCTCTGATCAAGATCTCTCGAGATGTGACACGGTCCTTTGGCCAGGGTTAGCCATGGTGCTCTTCACCATTTCTTGGGATCATTCGCATCTTGAGATTATTAGAATTTGACGTGGGGTCTCCATGGCAATGTCCATACTTGATGGACTTGGGTTTTCAGGAAGGAGTTATGTGCTGGAGACTTCGTCAGCTAGTAGAAAAATAATGGGGACACGAGTTTACCTAGGTTTAGACCCCTAGAGGGAAAATACTACTCCTTTTTGTTTGTTCTTGATTGATGAAGAAACCGAAGGTTACAATGTTTTCGAGATGGCTATGGATGTGCAAATTAGATCTGTTGTGTTTTTTAATGAGTGTTTTGATCCTACCCGATGACCCCTCCTAGCCCTTATATGGGGGCTAGGTCTCAGGTACCGTCTGAGTCGGTTACAAGTTAGATTCTATCTCTAACCTTTCCTAGTTTAAAAGCTTCCTCTTTATGCTAGGAGCTGATGTCCTTATGGGCTCCGTATCACCAGAATCTTCACGGGCTTCAGGGATCTCAGTAGACCATTACGTGGTCCTTCAGCTGGTCCAGACCGGATAGGGCAAGGGTGAGGGCCCGTTAGGCCTACCTATGTCAGTAGTCCCCAAGTGTCCAGTTGAATCACAGAATCAGGTGGAGACTGAGAAGTCGCAAGTTTCGTAGGGTGAAAAGATACTGACTCGGAAGTACATCGGGTTAGAGAGTTGTAGGATTTGTAGCTGTTTAGCTGTTCATAGGGATGTTGGTAAACGTATCTAGTACTCTCGACGGATCATGACCACTTAATTTCTCTTGGGCAAAAATAAAGCTACCTACTCAAATTCGAGTCCCGGGACTCAAATCCAGTATAAGCTGTGGTAATTTGACTCATGTCGTGGATGTCTTACTAAGTTAAATTCCACAAGTGTATACCCAACACGTTTATCAGGATTTTCATCACACCATAGGCATGGTATTTATCTGGTAGAGCGCAGCGGATGCGGTTGTCAGGCCATCATGTAACACCCTATATACCCTCTAGACCACACTTGTGTTGTGGGCTATGTACATGGGCTCGGTCTGATAGAAAGTCTTGAAGCTAGAGGTATAAAGACACACACCAAGGGCAACACGAGGACATGGAATAGAAAGTGAAAGTATGATCTCCCTGTCTCTCTTCGTATCCTCCTAGTCATGTATCCTTCATCAGGTTCATGGCTACCACAAGCCACAATTGTATCCTCTTCATATTGGCCTCATGCTCAGAACCTCACCAGCGGCAATAAGGTGTGACAATTTGGCATCAGAGCAAGGTTCCTTCCACAAATATCCCCTAGAATTTTTTCCATAAATTTACCCCCATTTGATCTGGTTGTGTGATGGAGGTGGAGAAAACAACGATAGTGGCGAGCTTGAGCGCAATCAACAATACCTTGATGCAGCTCAGCCTGACGCTAGGTCATATGGCTACTAGGCAGGAGCAGATACTACTAGTTTCAAATGAGATGGTGGCGGTGCTCGTGCCCATCGCCACAATCACGCCGATGATCGTGCTGGGTGGAGTACTAGATTAGCAAACGACCGAGCCTTGATCGTCCTCACTCTTCTCGGCGGTTATGGTCATGGGCATTGGTGATCCACACGTGGAGGCAGTCTTCACTTTCGCCACACGCACCAAGTGTTTGACAAAAAGACCTGGCCATGAAACAGACTGTGGTTGTGCCAAAATCGGGTTCTCAGCCAGTGACACTACTAAGCTCCTTTCTATGACCTCATCCAGTGCTGGGAACTGCAGGCTGCAAGGAGTGGGAGGGGCTGGCATGACCACGCCTGCATGCTATTCGATGCATGTCCTCACCATCTTTGCTGCAGGTGCTCATGCAACCAACAATGACTTGCGTAGCACCTCCTTTCCCCACTTTGATGGCATGAATCCAAGCCTCTAGCAAACTCAATGTCTCGAGTACTTCACTTCCTTCAATATACATAAGTGCATATGGGTTCTTGCTGCATCGATGCACATGGATGGTAAAGCCAATGTTTGGTACATGCATACAGGTTGCGTCAAGTTGTTGGTGCTTGGCCTAAGTTCATCGATGATGTTGAAGCACACTTTGGTGTTAGGGAACATCCAGCATTGACAACAATTTGGGTGCTGCTCATCCGAGCGGTGTTGTTCATTCTAGTAGAGACATCTAACCCGTAACACCCAATAGGTGTTTGCTTGTCAGTCCTAAGGAGGTGATGGTCCCAGCTGCGGAGCCGACACTGGTTGAACTTACCGAGAGCATCCAATTGCAGTTTGCAGAATTGAAGTTGGCGCTTTCCACTGATTATGAGGAACAAAAGAAGGCACACTTGGGGAATGTAACTAAGATATAATTGCGAACCGCAGATTATTCTGACGAGGTGTTGACACATGTTAATGGCGTATCCGTGTTCCTTGAGATTTGGGACGAACCTCCATAGATGGTATACCGAGACACAATTTTGATAGAGGTTACTAATGATGTGTTAACTTGCATTGGAGGCTCGTCACTTTTCCTAGAGTTGGATCTCAATTCAGCTAACAAAGTTTTTGAGGCTGATGTGCCCACTACTACGGAGGTGCCTCTCTATTTCTAGAGTTGGATATGGAAAGTGAGGTGCTTACTTGTATCGGGCACCGCTCCATTTTTCTGGAGCCAGGCATGGGAAACCCAACAAAGGTGTTTGATGCACCATCAAATGTTGATATAGAAAAAAATTCGAACCTGGAGGTTCATGGTTTGCATTCTTGGTACTGAATCATGAAACTTTTTCTCGGAACACCAGTTTCTCCATGCACAACATGCTAAGAGATTCAGATTATTGGGAGGACAAAAATTCAGTAGTTCTTGCAATTGAACCTTATATGCATTGGGACCATGGAATTATAAGGATTCTAATGCATGTAATGTCTGATATTGGTAAACTATCAGGTACTCTAAGGCAGCTTCTGAATCCAACTATAGGAAATCCTTGTTCGCATGGTTATGTTAAAAAGGAGAACATAGGCTCAAATCATCTTCTTCATTCGAGGAGGTACATGAACTTGGGTCTTTGCTATCCGAGAAATTTTATTTCATCACCCGACACCTTTTATTTTCATTGCACATGACTTAATTACTGACGATGATGGCAAGCTCGAGTTAGACAGAGAGGATATGATGGGACATATTAGTAGTGGGCCCATGACACAGGTTGACCGACACGTGGGTGGCGCGTCGGTGGTGAGTTCGACTGCACAACTGCATGCCGTGAGGAAATCGAGGCATCTCAAAGATGGTGGGGGTTTTACCGGTGAATGTTACATTCAAACTCCCCGGCGACGAGGCCACACCCATACCCAAGGAGGGTTGGTGGGTAATGTTTCTATTATTTCTGTATCGCAGCCATTCTCTTCCTACCCACGAGTTTGTTTGTGGGATTCTATTTGTTTATGGTGTGCATCTACAGTAGCTCACACCGAACTCTATCCTCCACATAGCCTTCTTCATCACCTTGTGTGAATGTTTTGTCAGAATCCACCCTCATTGGGGCCTGTCGAAACACTTGTACTTTATCCAGAGGAATGCGAACAAAGATGTCGTGTACAACGTTGGCAGTGCCATTATCTCTCTGCGCCCTAATGTTGATTTATTCGACTGCAAAATTGCTGAATCCATCTCGGGTTGGTAGAGGAAGTGGTTTTATATCAAGGACGAGAAGATTGATGACCAATTGTACGACCTCGCTCCTATGGACATGTCGAAAGATGTGGTGAAGGCCAAGTTCTGGGAGTAGCATGCAACTCCAACTGAGATCGAGGAGATGAACCTGCTGATGGATCGGATCCACGACCTTCAATATTGTACTAGCAAAGAGGTTTCAGGTATCCAAATCATAGACAATTTCCTTTGGCTTCAGATCCAACCTCTTTAGGTGAGAATTTCTCCAATGTGGACTTATGCTAGGAAGAAGGAACCGATGAGCATTTCTCCTGAGAATTTTACCATCCCTCAACTCGAGAAAAAGGTCCGATCCCTCACTATCTCAAAAAGGATGATGCAGTTCCCTCGAACCATCGAGTGGACCCCTACAACAAAAATCACCCACTTCCAACTGTAAGTTTATTCTCCTGCACTTCAATTATTTGAAAATCTCT
The DNA here is from genome assembly GCA_910589775.1 of Avena eriantha. Lineage (NCBI taxonomy): Eukaryota > Viridiplantae > Streptophyta > Magnoliopsida > Poales > Poaceae > Avena > Avena eriantha. The sequence continues at coordinate 458,962,005 of OU342742.1, read as the reverse complement.
TCCTTCACTTTCTTGTTTCTTTATACCAAAGCTTTCCTTCTATAAGAATATGTTCCTCTTATTCTCTTCCTCCTCTTCCCGAGGGTGGCGAAGTACCAAAACTTCCCATGTTACTGAAGGGGATGCAGATACGAGTTTTGCAGGAGAACCCATAAATAAGGAGGGCTCCACCGATGGATCCTCCCATTCTACGACGATGGTTCCCTCCACAAATTATCGTGACTACGTCGCTGAAGTTGCAGCTAGAAAAAAAGGGCTGAAGATGAGATCGAGCAGATTGAGGACTCTGATGACTCCAAGACAAAATTTATCACGCCAATCAGTTCGGCTCCTCCTATTAAGGACCTGGCAGATTTTCTTGAAGCTCAAAGGAATTATCTTTCTAAAAACCCGACCGAACCTCCTATGAATGACGTAAGTTTCTTTCTCTTGTGTAATCGATGATTACCACCTAGACATCCACCTGAGTCTCCCTTGTAAATTCTCTATTTTTCCTACAGCTGATCATGCGCAAGATGGTAGACATGGCCACTCGTTTTATTAAACTCCGCAATGAATCCTTCATTCATGTTGGTTTGGTATTTTGATCTCTTTTCCTTTCTGTAGTTTTTATGTTTGTCTTCCTTGCTTTATGCAATATCTACCTTGATGTTTCAACTATTGCCAAGGAATCCAAGGTTATGCGCAATGATGTTTTGAAACACGCAAATGACCGAAAACTGAAGATAGCCGAGAAATCCCTCGAAGAGGCGCAAGATTCCGCCAAATGCGAGGAGAGACAATGCTAAGAAGAGGCTGCAAATACCGTGACTCGTGATGAGGTGCTGCGCAAAAAACTTGAGACCCTAAATGTCTCCTTTACGGGTAAACTTCTCATAACCCATGACTTTTTACTTTTTGTGTCCTGACGTTTCTTTTCTCAAAAGTCGTGTTGTTTTTATTTCTTCATAGGTATCATGGGTCACTCTTTGATTTTGGATGAGGCTCAACAATTCGATCCATTGTAAGAGGTTGTGAACAACCTAGAGGGAAATAACGTTCGCACTAGGAACTTGTTGACGCGCTCCCACCGTGCTTTCAAACGCTTTCATGTAGATATTTTCCCTAGAAAGGCCAGACCCGCCGATTTCAATGATCTTGTCGCTGCTTCAACACGAACCAGAGCTCGCTGACGGAATACAACCTCATTCAGGCCAAGAGTGGAGCAGAAAGTTCAATGGCATTTGTGTTGGCTCATGGTGCTTAATTTGAATGGCAGAAGGTTAGCTCCACTCTTTCGATCAATGAAGCGGGCGAAGAGGTTGACCTCAAGCCCTATTTTAAGAATGCAAGGAAGTTTTCCAAACTGCTCCTTCCCATGGAGGAGGCGCGAGAGGCCCATATTGTGAAAGCTTTGGGTGATGCGCCTTCAGCCTATGCCACTGCCACAAATAGCACCATAGTGTATACTTGATCTCCCTTTTTGTTTTTCTCTTTGTAAGGAAAACCTACCGTATGTATGGCTTTAACTGCTGATAGCAATATCTTTTTGTTGTGGAACATGGACTACCTTTTGAATGTCTAATTATTTTTCCTGCCTTTTCCTCTAGATTCATCTTGAATACTTGTATCCCATTGCTTCCTCAGAGAAACACTGATGGCTCAACCAATCCTTTGACTGCGCCCAACTCTTCATGTAAATACTTAGCACTAACGGAGGAGGATGCTTCTAGGAGTGGGAATGTTGTTACCCGAGTTCTTGATCCATCAATGTATTTTGCCAAAATCCATCGTATCAACTAACTAGAAAACAAACTCTGGGTTGTGAAGGGAAATGTTTCTTTCTAACTCAAAGGCCCAATAGGCAGCTGAGAGAGAAAATTTTGTTGAGAATATGCCCTAGTGGCAATCATGTATGATGTTATTCCTGATGTATTCTTAAAGTTGTTATATTTTACTTGTATTAACTTCTGATATGTATCATTGAATATGAGATTAAGTTGCAGAACTATGTATTCATGTTGTTCATGCTAAATGTCCTTGGTCATTGAGGTTGTGCTGGACACACAACTTAGACTAATGTGAAAGTCGGCTGATGACTCGGTTCCACTTGTCATGGGCATGGTGATGCTATTCCGACTTACACGGATTGGGCTAAAGAGTTTAGCAAATCGGAATGACCATAGTTGAGATACAACGAGCATGTTGTCAATTGCAGTCTCAAGCAATGGAATCCTTTGACCTGAGGTGATCACATGATCCGAGTTGTGAATCGCCAACTTAGGTTCTATCAAACGTTGTTCCGTAAATGGGAAGTTATAAAGATAGAGTTTGAGTTGGTTGTGAATCAAGCTATATGACATGGATTACCAAGATGTGATTTTCCCCTCCAAAATGGAGAGATATTCTCTAGGCCCTCTTGTGTGATATGATTCAGAAGCATGGCCATGTGTGACTTGGTTAAGTGTTAACGAAGGAGTCGGACTAAGTGTTAGTCCAGTGAATCACATATCAAAGAATGAGAAGAGAGTTAAGCTATTAAAGGGATGGCAACGACTCACCTATAGCTTGATAAGGTATATCGTGAGGCAAAGGGACTTGGACGAAAAGTCACATTGGAAAGGTTTGTCTTCTGACTTTATGTTGGCTCAGTTTTGATGTAGAGCTCGTTGGGGAACCCCAAGAGGAAGGTATGATGAGCACAGCAGCAAGTTTCCCTCAGTTATGAAACCAACGTTTAATCGAACCAGTAGGAGCAAGGAAACACCCCAAAGGTGTTGCTAGCTGAGCCTTGGCAGGGCGCACTACCCAGTGCTAGTAGCAACGTGGAGACCTGCACAACACAACCACATAACTTTGTCCCCAACTTGCGATGAGGTTGTCAATCTCACCGGTTTTGCTGAAAACAAAGGATTAAACGTATCGAATGGAAGGAGGTAATAGTTTGCAGAAAGTACATTCAAAGCAGTAAATAGTTTGTAGATTGTGTGTAAAACAAAGGACCGGGATCCATAGTTCACTAGAGGTGGCTCTCCTTAAGACAGATAACATGCTGGGTGAACAAATTACAGCGGGGCAATTGACAAACATCGAGAAAGCAATACATGCATATACTAATCATCTTGAATCCTTTGGAACTTGATTGGGCATTACAACATTATACATAGTCCGCCATCCAACTGCATCTATGAGTAATAATCCACCTTCAGGTTATCATCCGAACCCCCTCCAGTATTAAGTTGCAAGCAACAGATTATTGCTTTACGAATTGCGTGTAATGTAAACAAAACGATTGTTCTATGAACAAAGGATTTTTGTTTTCTCCCTAGTAGCAACAACACATCTAGTACCTTTGAGATTTCTGTCACTTCCCCAGATTACTAGAGGCATGAACCCACTATCGAGCATAAATACTAACTCTTGGAGTTGCTAGCATCTACTTGGCCAAGATAGCTACTATCAACGGAAAGCATGCAAGATCACAAATAACAAAGACATAATAGAATCAATAATCAATCTGAAATAGCATCTCAATATCCATCGGATCCCCGCAAACACAACATGCAGAATTACAAATAGGTGATCTTGATCATGAACGGAGCTCACAAGATCTAAACATAAAAGCACAAAGGAGGAGAACCAGCCATCTAGCTACTACATGGACTCGTAGTCCAGAGATGAACTACTCACGCATCACACTGGAGGCTTGCATGATGATGAAGAAGGCCTCCAGGGTGAATTCCCCTCTCCGGCAGGGTGCTAGGAAGAGCTTCAGATCCCTCCCGATCTAGGGATAGAGACGACGGCGGCTACAAACATTTTCGTGGATTTTTTATCGGGTACTTAGGGTTTTCGTCTCGAGTGTAGGCGTTCCGCGCATAAAAACAATAAATTTTACTCTACGCCCCTGAACCCCTGAAGCTGCTAGGACCTATCTATTAGTAATATAGTAACAGGAGGGGCTTTTCGCGAACTTACCCTTGAAGACCGAAAAGCGTTGTCAACGCTCAGGAGAGCGTGGTTGATGTAGACGAGCCGAAGCCGACCTCAAGGTTGTGATGAAGTCCTGGCGCTCCTTCTGGCTCCAACGACTTGAGTGCCTCAAGTGTGACACCTCGTGGGGAGTTACACACGCCCGGTGCATGACGATGACTCCCACTTCCCCGATCCAGCAGCAGTTGTGGAAGTAGAGCTCCCGGATCCGAATCCCGCAGCGCGACGGCGCTCCGCGGTGAAGATGTCTCTCGCTCGCGCAGTCCAGACTTGGGACCATGGTCACGAGAGAGAGAGAGGGGGAGAGAGAAAATATCAATTGGAGGTCCTCCCAAAAGTGGGGAGACCTTTATTGATTATTGGTGTATTTTTCTAGGCCAAATACCCCACTTTATATAGGGGGAGGGGAGGTACTACCTCCCCTCAAGTCCCGGGGTAGGACTAAAGGAGAGGAGGGGGTGGGGTGGCTGCCGGCCAGCCCCTAGTGGGCCCCGCGAGGGGGGGGGGGGGCAAGGCCCAGACGGCCTCCCCCTTGGTCCCTCTCCCTATCTCCTTTCCCTGCCCTCTCCCTCCGGAATTGGCCCATTAAGCCTTTTTGGCCTTTAATTGATTTTCTCTTTATTAAATAATTATGAATAAATGATTAAATCAATATTTAACATTCATTCACATATTATTTAATCTCCGTGGCCATGGAACACCTTCCACCTCCACTCCGGACATCCTCCGGATTTACCGAAACCCTTCTAGTTTTCTCCCTTCTTTTCTTCGGTGATTCTACCGATCCTATAAATGCTCTCTAAGCATCATCAAGCCCTTAAGCGTGATAACCCACGATTCAGGAACACTCCAGACATGGTCGGGACACTCCCGTACCAATGATCAACAGAGGGACCTGGATGGCCATGTGACCCCTGTGCGTTCCACGAAGATCTTTCGTCGTTTGAACCGGGACAGTCATGTCTTATTCCCTTTGTCACTCGATACCTGCATTGCCCGAGATCTGATCAATGACATCACCATGTCGTGTTCAATCTCGTTACTGAACAATGCTACTTGACTCGTTCCGACAAGTGATATCCCCGTGATCTAATCACACGCTGCGCAGCTATTGGATATAACTTCTCCGAGTGGGCCCTTGAGTATCTTCCCGTCACATGGACGGACAAATCTCGCTCTTGACATATATTGCCTCTACGGTTTCCTCCGAATACCTGAACACACCTTTATAACAACCGTTTTATCAGATGGCGTTTGATGCTATCTAAGAACTCTCGGGAGACAGTGATTGATATAGCCTCACGGTCTAAGGAATAGTCTACGAGGGTCCTATTCTAATCATCGTAACTTGAACTTCGTGACATGATCAAATCACGATGTTTAGGTTGGGTATTGGTTCATCATATCATTCCTAGAATGAGATGACCTCATTTCCAACTGGCATAAATGCCACATGATCAGGAAACATGATCATCTGTTGACCAATGAACCAGTGACCAGAGTTTCACTGGGAACCCCTGGTTTGTTTGTATATCACACGTGTATTGATGTTTCCACTCAATACAGTTGTAGCATGATATAAAACTTAATCATAAACTATATGAAATATGATAATAGTCCTTACTACTATTTGACTCTAGGACATATTTCCAACAGTGTCCCACTTGCACTAGAGTACAAATACACTAGCTGCATTTGTTCTTAATTATTGGTACCATATAACCGGTGCCTAGAACATGCTTGCTCATGGAAGAGGTTGAGTATTGGGTCTGTACTTTACAGTCCCAAATCCTTTGCAACTTACTAATGTAACTTTGATTGACATTAATATTCTATCATCACATGACAGCATCTATGTGTATGCATCGTCGCTATGGCAGCAGAATGAGGCCTGATTCCAGGAGCCTACAGTGACGTTAGATCAACCTCGAGGGATTTATCATGGGCACTGTGCCCTGGGACACATCATTCTACGTTAAAAGCGAATTAGCCCCGCCATAACATTATACAACACTTTAGATGGTACCCTTATCTATTATTACAAATGTATTCATCGAAACACTAGTGCACTCGGTGCAACTTTCGATGTTTTTGTTCACCTCGCTTCCTATTTGACTTTAATTTGTATCTATAGGAGTTTCCAACATATTCCCTTATAACATAACTCTTTATGCTTTAAGATATGTCATCCTTTATGGATTTGGAAAATATGTCTACAGTTCTCTACTTAGACACTGCGGACAAGACTTAGCTCAACGTTCCGTGATTCAAACTTAATAACTTTTAAATGTTCCTTATTTGGATCACATATTATGCTAAGTTATCATCATGGTTTACTAAGATAGAACCTATGTCCTAACATAATGGATGATGATCATCCTTTCTTTCTTTCAACCATTGATGTTAAACTTAATGTTATTCCTAATTTGAGTTATCAAGGATTAGTTCCTTAATTAACTTCTATTCTAAAACGCTTTTTAGAATCCCTTAAGGAATACTACATAATATCATAATACAGTTTATTATCAACTTCTACATCTTATAAATCATTATTTATAAGTATTAGCGCCTTTCAATCTTAACATAATTAAGAATTACTCCTATAAGCTCCCACTCAAAATATGTTCCTACATATTTGAATTTGAGTCTTATCTATTGCTCCCACTTAAAATATGTCAATCACATATCGTTTCAAGAAGACTTTCATAGCTCCCACTCAATTTTATGCAAATTGCATATCTCCTTACTATTTTGAATAACTTCAAAATCCTTTGATCAAATATCAAACTTGGAGATTTACTATGAGATACTAGTACTTTACTAGTTTTAAATCCACTAGACATTTAGAACACATGAATCAAATTCATTTGAATTCATCCAATATTTGACAAATTGGTGCTTTTGTCATTGACCCCTTTTTCCTACTATGGCTTTGGAGTCATTTGGGAAAATTCCAAGTAACTCCTTTTACTTGTGAGATTCAGCAATGAATTGCTTTCTAATCTCAAGGGAATTTTTCTTCTAGAATTTCTCATAATTGAAGTTTACCATTATTTCCTTAGTAGCTCGTAGGTATGTCATATTCCAAAAATCATGACAAGCTATTCATAAATGTTTCCATACAAGATATGGATTTACATTTTGAATCCTACTTCATGTAGTGAAAAACAACAATGGAGGGAAAACACAATGATCAAACTCATTGATTCTTTCCTTCCATGAAGGGAATCGTTCAGGAACACTGTCCGTTGCGCTTCTCAACACTCTGATGCAGGGTTTTGAATCCTCATCGTGTTTTACACTAATTTCCATTTGCTCATAATTGAGAAACATCACTAGAGGTGAGCTTTCTCAAGAATGCACCAAAATCCAAGCAATACGAATCTTGCTTTCCTTTTGGTTTGAGCTATGGATTCCGTATTCAAAGTTTCCAATGAATACTCTACAAGGACTTATTCGCTATTGTTTTGGTTATATCGAATAACCCCAAAACTTTCACGAATTGAAATAGTTTACCAATTCTAATTGAGTGCTAACTATTTCTAAACTAATGGTCTCTACACATACACTATAACGATTTATTTGGTGCCTTCTATTCAAACCCTTTGATATCTAATATCACATTGTGATGCTTTGCATTTTGACATTTCAAAACACTTCGCATTTCACAATTACTTTTATGCCATTCTTATAAAGTTGAATTTCATTACTATTGATCAAATCATAGTAATTGGATTATCTTTTATATTTATACCCTTTCTTTGATGAAACACTTTGATCAAATCAAATAGTTTCATATTCATGTTTCCTTTGGTAAACCACTTCACACATTTAAACAATCATTTAATGATAATTACCATTTTCATTAAAACTCAATACATCGGATATGTATTTACTTTTAACAATTCATTAAACACTCTGTATTCAAGTAATACACGGTGTTCAAGTTATTTTTCCGAAATTAGGCATGATTTATATGTGAGAAGAAATCGAATGACTTTCACATATTATCACATAACTTTGAATTCAAACAATGGTTTCATTCATTAATGAAATATCATTAAGTTGGGTATTTTAAACAAGGCATTTTAATGTTTTACAAATGTTCATACATTATCAATTAGTTTCAAACAACAAGGATAATTCATACATAATCAAACAAGATATGAACACGAATAGAAATCATTCATAAAAGCAGAACAACTGTTTGTTACAAACTGATATGAATAACCGTCTCACGAAGTGTGAGACACACTAAAGAAGTTCACAATCTCTTGATTACAAAAATCATCCTAAAACATAAACTAAATGATAAATGTCAAGGGAGAGTGTCGTTGGCCGTCATCATTATGCTTGCCATCAACACGCAACGTCACCTCCTCTCCAGCAAGCACCTCTCATGCAGAAGGACCTGTTTTCAGTAAAACAGAACAAGTATCAGATATACTTAACACTGCAATGTGTTTGCAAGATTATAACATTTATAAAACTGTATATCAAATATATACCTTTGTCGTTGATGACTCCAGGGACGTTGGGTTCATCTATCACATTTCTGAAATGTGATATGAACTCGAGGAAGTCCAGCGTTTCCGTGTCGCCTCTCATAACGCAGATCCTGACTTGTGCTTGGAAGCTTGGAGGAAGCGACCGCAGCACAACTCCCATCGCAAATGAGCTTGAGAACCAGTTGTCCAGGTAGTATGCCAGACTCATGTACGCATCGTAGAGGCGCAATAAGTGCTCGTCCAGTGAGGAGCCTTCCTCCATATTTATGGAGAGGAAGTCCCCCATCAGCTCATACTCCCACATGCGCACTTGTTCCACGATTTGTGCTCTCAGATGTGCCATGACCATCCAGGGCTTGAGACTCCCCATCATTGGCCATAGCCCATCCTCCTTTCCGAGGCGCATGTTCACTGATATTAATGTGGCCATCACATGACGACGATAACGCAGATCCCGCTGCTCCTGGGTCTCATGAGAATAGGGTGGCTCCAGATACATCTCGCAGGTCATGTAGTGAGCTACATTGTTCTCCCCAAGGAGATCAAACAGGCGTATGACCCATGCAGGAAAGTTGGATCCATCTAACTTGAGCTTTTCTCCTTTTCACCAATCGTCTATAGGAAAGGTAATCTCGGGAAGAACCATTTTCTACATTTATAATTGCAAAAGGAATTTAGACTAAGTTTATAATTAAATGCGTTAATAGTAACTCCACTCAGAAACACCTATCCCCAGTGAGGGTTCCTAGTGATAACACGACCCCTGTTAGCCACATCTCCCCCGATCGTCATGGCCATCAATGTGGGTTCAATGGTGGACGCTAAACGTCGGTCACATCATTCATGCGACTTGTGCTCGATCTTTCGACCATCCGTGTTCCGAGGCCACGCTTCTCTAGCGTGCTAGGCTTGCCAACTCAACCTTAGTGTATTCACTGTGCAACATGGCTTACACTCACTGTACGTGAACGTAGATATGTATGACACCCAGGCCTGTGACCCTGGATCGCCTCATACCGAAGAACTTTCTTGGTGGTGCACACTAAGGGGGAACACAATCGTTGGTAATTTTAACAGGGATCATCTTATTAGGCTACCGTCGAGTATCTAATACTAGCACACAATAAGACATACAAACCATAACATTGAATGTAAATGCTATGTGATATGGTCCTCCACGTCGTGATCTCCATCCTTCGTCACCGGGTTCCGGCGCCAGGGTTCCGATGCCGTAGACACCAGGGTACCGGTGTCATTCCGGTGTGGTAGTTCGTCACCTCCGTGACTATCTACTACTATGTAACTAAAGGTAATTACTTTAACTTTGCCACAACCATCTCACAAAGCAATGCCCCCCTGCAAAACAAAGTTAGACGCCTCTACTTTATCTTTGCATGTTTTACATGGCTGAATGGGCTTTCGCACAAGAACCATTCTTACTACGAACTTTCAGCACAACGCTGATCAAGTAGTCGTCTCTACTACACCCCTTTCGAGGACCTTCGTTGCAAATGGCATACCAACTAATGCGAGAGAGACAGACACCCCCTAAGCCACTTTATACGGTACAAGCCGAATGTCAAGCGTGGACCAGTCTCACGAATGAACACATAAAGTCGGTTGGGGGGCGCTTCATCAAGCATTACTGCGGTATACACAAGTACACGTGGGAGGGTAACAACTAAAAGATCAACGCCCACATGCTACATCTCGTGTGTTCTACCCGTACTAGCATTACTACGCATAGATCTAGCTTTGGTACCACTGTAGGGGTTCCGCGCATAAAAACAATAAATTTTAGTCTACGCCCCTGAACACCTGAAGCTGCCAGGGCCTATCTATTAGTAATACAGTAACGGGAGGGGATTTTCGTGAACTTACCCTTGAAGACCGAAAAGCGTTGTCAACGCTCAGGAGAGCGTGGTTGATGTAGACGAGCCGAAGCCGACCTCAAGGTCGTGATGAAGTCCTGGCACTCCTTCTGGCTCCAACGACTTGAGTGCCTCAAGTGTGACACCTCGTGGGGAGTTACACACGCCCGGTGCATGACGATGACTCCCGCTTCTCCGATCCAGCAGCAGTTGTGGAAGTAGAGCTCCCGGATCCGAATCCTGCATCGCGACGGCGCTCCGCGGTGAAGATGTCTCTCGCTCGCGCAGTCCAGACTTGGGACCACGGTCACGAGAGAGAGGGGGAGAGAGACAATATCAATTGGAGGACCTCCCAAAAGTGGGGAGACCTTTATTGATTATTTGTGTATTTTTCTAGGCCAAATACCCCACTTTATATAGGGGGAGGGGAGGTACTACCTCCCCTCAAGTCCCGAGGTGGGACTAAAGGAGAGGAGGGGGTGGGGTGGCCGCCGGCCAGCCCCTAGTGGGCCCCACGGGGGGGAGGGCGCAAGGCCCAGCTAGCCTCCCCCTTGGTCCCTCTCCCTCTCTCCTTTCCCCTAATGGGCCCTCTCCCTCCGGAATTGGCCCATTAAGCCTTTTTGACCTTTAATTGATTTTCTCTTTATTAAATAATTATGAATAAATGATTAAATCAATATTTAACATTCATTCACATATTATTTAATCTCCGTGGCCATGGAACACCTTCCACCTCCACTTCGGACATCCTACGGATTTACCGAAACCCTTCCGGTTTTCTCCCTTCTTTTCTTCGGTGATTCTACCGATCCTATAAATGCTCTCTAAGCATCATCAAGCCCTTAAGTGTGATACCCCACGGTTCGGGAACACTCCAGACATGGTCGGGACACTCCCGTACCAATGATAAACAGAGGGACCTGGATGGCCATGTGACCCCTATGTGTTCCATGCAGATCTTTCGTCGTTTGAACCGGGACAGTCGTGTCTTATTCCCTTTATCACTCAATACCAGCATTGCCCGAGATCTGATCAATGACATCACCATGTCATGTTCAATCTCGTTAATGAACAATGCGACTTGACTCGTTCCGACAAGTGATATCCTCGTGATCTAATCACACGCTGTGCAGCTATTGGATATAACTTCTCCGAGTGGGCCCTTCAGTATCTTCCCATCACATGGACGGACAAATCCTGCTCTTGACATATATTGCCTCTACGGTTTCCTCCGAATACCTGAACACACCTTTATAACCACCGTTTTACCATATGGCGTTTGATGCTATCTAAGCACTCTCGGGAGATAGTGATTGATATAGCCTCACGGTCTAAGGAACAGTCTACGAGGGTCCTATTCTAATCATCGTAACTTGAACTTCGTGACATGATCGAATCACGGTGTTTAGGTTGGGTATTGGTTCATCATCTCATTCCCAGACTGAGATGACCTCATTTCCAACTGGCATAAATGCCACATGGTCAGGAAACATGATCATCTGTTGACCAATGAACTAGTGACCAGAGTTTCACTGGGAACCCCTGGTTTGTTTGTATATCACACGTGTATTGATGTTTCCACTCAATACAGTTATATCATGATATAAAACTTAATCATAAACTATATGAAATATGATAATAGTCCTTACTACTATTTGACTCTAGGGCATATTTCCAACACCGAGGGCATCTTATAGGCGGAAGAAGAGGCCGAGGGGGTGCTGGGGTTGGCCAGACCACCCCCTGGCGTGGGCCAGGCCTGGACATGTGGCCAGGTGGTGTGGCCGGCACCCAGCCCTTCTCCGTCTCTTATTCTGGCATCAGATGTCTTCTAGAAAAATAGGCACTTTGGCTTTTGTCCCGTCAAATTCCGAGAATATTCATTTTCTGAATTTCCTAGAACCAAAAACAATAGAAAACAGGCAGCTGGCACTGCGGCTCTTGTTAATAGGTTAGTCCAATAAATCATATGAAAAGTACTCCAAAGTGTGGACAAAACACAAGAAAGTAGATAAAACCAAGCATGGAACATAAAAAATTATAGATACATTTGCAATGTATCAACATCCCCAAGCTTAACTCCTGCTCGTCCTCGAGTAGGTAAGTGATAAAAAGAAAGAATAATTTTTGAGGTGACATGCACCATCAAAGACTTGATCAAAGTATTTGTAAAACATTCAAAGCTGGGATCATAGTACTTCAATCATAACATGAAAGACAAAGTTCTAGCAATAAAACAAAGAAACTATGATGCAACATGAAAAGGCACAAACAAAAGATTCATGAATAACAATGCTTTGCAAGACGTTTGTTTGTTTCGCATAAAGAAAACATAGCATAATAGTATTCAGCTTGTCCCTCATAGAGTAGAAAATATAAATGCATAGTACACCTTCAAAGTTCATAAGGGTGACTAGATACAAATAGTTTAAAACAAGCAATATCAAGTTATGCATCAATCAACTAGTCTTGGGACAATGCACATAAAACTAAGAATGGCCACTATGCTCTCAAAGTAGGTGCATAAAGGTAGAAGGTGGAGACTCAATGTAATGGTGGAAGAAATGCCTTCATAGAAGGAAGTAGGGATTAAAGTCTCATAAAGAGCTTCCAAAAATCATGGTACTTATAGCTTTCAGCTCTCGTTGCCCCTATCATAAGCATCTTGAAGGTGATTAAGGTTAAAGTGACACAACTAAGTGGATATGCTTGGCAAGTTATAAACCGAAATCTCATGCCCCTTACATACGAAGACCGAACCTCATGCTACTCAACTTTAGTCACGAATAAGCTCTTGTCATTGTAAGTACATATGTATCATAAAGAACCTCCAACGGGGTACCCCCTTGCACATGATACATGAGCTATCCCATAATCAAAATGACAAGGCAAGCAGACAATGAGCATCTCAGCGATCTTTTTATTTGCTATTTGCATAGGTTTTTATTGAGGATGCTTCATAGAGTGTATGGTGATGCTGCAAGTTTCCACCATGAATAGGCACGGCTTAGGCTAGCGGCCCAGGCGTTTCTCTAACACACATACAAACTCCATGATCTTACAAGTTCCACTTTTATTTCACACTGTCGGGATCCATAAGCAAAAGAACACGATATCAATGGGGTACAAAGCAAGTGCAATGTTGAAAGTGTTCCCCATGATACATGGTTTTGCTAATTTCAACTTATAAAGCGCAAGCATATACGCAACAAAGAAGGAGCCAATGGTTCAAGTTTATTAGATGCAAAAAGTAAAGTGTGCCATCAAGTTCGTGAGAGCTTTAATCACTAGCTTTCTCCTAACAAGTTTAATTTGGAAGGTAAACAAAAACATGAATATACTTGGAATAGCATATGCTAGTAGGTAGGTATGGTGGACTCTTTAGAATAACTTGGTTTAGGGATTTGGATGCATAGTGGAACTCATACTTGGTTGTGGAGGCTAGCAAAAGACTAGGAGCGACAAACTAAGAGAGCAATAATGGCCATAATCATGCAGAGCGACAAAACATCATTGATCAAAGCATAAAGTGATACTACAAGTTGAAAACTAAAGGATCATAAAGTCTATGGTGACTTGAGATAGTCATAACATGGTGTGAGCATGCGCCAAGTCAACCCAAATAAAGCATCAAAGGAGAATACCACTATACTATGCTTTAATATGCTAAAACAACGCATGATTCATCCAAGGCACATTAAGCAATCTCAATTGTTTATAACAAGTCATGCTACATCAAAGAATACTAAGAATAAAACCAAAACAATATCAAGCTTAGGATGAGAAAGCATAGGCCACAGTCAAAAACAAGCTCTCTTTAACACTTAAGCATGAACTTTCCTACTCTCTTCCAAACCAAACCAAACTATTTGAAAACCAATGTATGAAAGAGGGGTTCCAACCAATTTATTCAGAAAACTAAGAAAACCAAGCAAACCAAAAACCAAAACGAAAACGAAAAAGAAGACGCTCCAAGAACAACACAATTGTGCATGAAACAATAAAATGAAGCGTTTGGAAGAAACCTGGGATTTTTATTGATGAAGAAGGGGATGCCCAAGATTTGACGCTTGTACTTCTTGGATATTTCTTGGGGTGACACACGTGGCATTCCCAAGCTTGAGCTTTAGTCCATCCTTCATCTCATTACTCATTCCGTCCATACACCTGAAAATTTTCCTTCATACAAAACTTCCCACAATCTTTATTAGCAACATTAGTACATTCAAGATAAAAAAGTTTAAGGTTCAGTTTTAACACCAAATAAACTTCCATTAGAACACTAGCTACTGTAGCACTTCTCTTAAAAATCTCAATTCCCCAAAAGCACTCAAAAAGGAACCAACAAGAAGCAAATGCAGAAAATGGCAGAAATCTGTCAAAACAGACCAGCAGGTAAAGATGAATTTTTTCGAAGAACTTCTGTTGCTCAAATGAAAAAGTGTTGAGCTAACGAAAGTTAGATAACAACCTGGGTCAGAAGAAAAAAAATTCACGCCTCGAAAGGACGTACAGAGATTTTACACGAATTTTTACGGTGAAGCACAGAAATCTGTTTCGGGACAACAACTTTCCCAATCATTACTTCTCTCTCATTAGAGGTTACTCTTGGCACAAAAAGCAAATAAAAATTATAAGGAGCGGTTATTACAGAGGTAATAACTGACAAGACTCATCTAAAACTTTTGGGTTATCTCCCAATAAGTACTTTTCTTTAACGCCTTTAAGTTAGGCATAAGAAGTAAGAGAAAATCAAGTGTTCTCAAATGAGGAAGCATTAAGACCAAATTTTGTTTTCATAGGAGAGGCAAAATAAATCTTCTATCTCTTCTTAGGGAAGTGCTCTATACCTTTCTTGAGTGGGAGTTGATATTTAATGGTGCCTTCTTTCATATCAATAATGGCACCAACAGTTCTAAGAAAAGGTCTTCCCAAAGTAATAGGACAAGAAGCATTGCATTCAACATCCAAAACATAGAAATCAACGGGGACATAGGCATTGTTAACCATAATAAGAACATCATTAATACTCCCCATGAGTTTCTTTTTAGCATTATCATCAAGTGGGACATTCAAATAACAATCTTCAAGTGGAGGCAAATCAAGCAAATCATAAATCCTTCTAGGCATAATAGAAACACTACTATCAAGATCACATAAAGCTTTGAAATCAAAGTCATTCACTTTCATATTAATGATGGGTTCCCAACCATCTTCTTGTTTTATAGGAATAAAAGCTTTATGTCTCATCTTTTCTTCTTTAATCTTTATGAGATCATCAGTAATGTGTTTTGTAAATACCATGTTCATAGCACTAGCATTAGGACTTTTAGCAAGCTTTTGTAGGAAATTTATAACTTCAGTGATATTGCAACCATCAAGATCAAAATCAAATTTATCATCTAAAGTAGTAGAACTATTACTAGCCCCAACGCTAGTGGTAGTGATAGTAGAAACACTAATGTTTCTACCAATTTCATCTTGTCTTTCCCACTTAGCATGTAATTCAGTTAATAGTCTAACATTTTCATCAATTCTAACTTGTATAGCATTAGTAGCTACAAAGGGATTATCATTAGTTTCAGGTTTTGCAGCCATTTTATTGATCAAAGAGGATTGAGCTTCAGACAAAGATGATACGTTTCTTTCAGCATTAGAGAGTTTCAATTGTAAACTAGGAATTTCCCTATTTAGACTCTCAAGTCGATGGCTAATGTTCTTCAAAATGGTAGATTGTTCCTCCATAGTTTTAGTGAATAGTTTATTTTGCTCATATTGCATTTGCATGAAGTTTTTAATATCTCTTTCAACTTCTAAAATTCTTCCTTCACTAGGTAATCCAGGTTTACCATTATAACCATAAGTATTACTAGGAGGGTAAGGCCTATAATTGTTATTACCATAAGTATTGTTGCCAAAACTATTATTTCTTATAAAGTTCACATCAACTTGCTCTTCTTGAGCAACCAAAGAGGCTAAAGGAACAATATTTGGATCAATATGGGCTTTCCCATTAACAAGCATAGACATAATAACATCAATCTTATTACTCAAGGAGGAGGTTTCCTCAACAGAATTTACCTTCTTACCTTGTGGAGCTCTTTCAGTATGCCATTTAGAATAGTTAACCATCATATTATCCAGAAGCTTTGTTGCAGCACCCAAAGTAATGGTCATAAAGGTACCTCCAGCAGCAGAATCCAATAGGTTCCTTGAAGAGTAGTTCAATCCTGCATAAAAAGTTTGGATGATCATCCAAGCAGTCAGTCCATGAGTGGGACAATTCGTTACCAAAGGTTTCATTCTTTCCCAAGCTTGAGCAACATGTTCATTATCAGATTGTGTAAACTTCATTATTTCACTTCTCATAGGTATAATCTTAGCAGGAGGATAGTTCTTTCCAATGAAAGCATCTTTGCATTTAGTCCAAGAATCAATACTATTCCTAGTTAAGGAATTCAACCATTCTTTAGCTTTTTCTCTCAAAAAGAAAGGAAACAATTTCAGCTTAATAATATCACCATCTACATCCCTATGCTCTTGCATCTCACAAAGTTCAACAAAGTTATTTAGATGGGCAGCAACATCTTCATTAACAATACCAGAAAATTGTTCTCTCATAACAAGATTGAGTAAAGCAGGGTTTATCTCAAAGAAAGTAGCTTCAGCACAGGTGGAGCAATAGGTGTGCTCATAAAATCATCGTTGTTGGTGCTAAGGAAGTCACACAACTTAGTGTTTTCAAGAGTAGTCATTTTTTGTGTTTTCAATAAAGAAAGCAAACTTGTAAAACTAATTTTTGTGTGTTTTTGATAAAGAAACAAGCAAACAAAACAAAAGGAAACTAAGCAAAACAAAAACAACAAAGTAAAGAGATTGGTTATTAGGGACTCCCCTTGTGAAGATGTCCTTGACTCCCCGGCAACGGCGCCAGAAAAATGCTTGATGGCTCAGTGTTGTTGTAGAGCTTGTTGGGGAACCCCAAGAGGAAGGTATGATGAGCACAACAACAAGTTTCCCTTAGTTATGAAACCAAGGTTTAATCGAACCAGTAGGAGCAAGGAAACATCCCAAAGGTGTTGCTAGCTGAGCCTTGGCAGGGCGCACTACCCAGTGCTAGTAGCAACGTGGAGACCTGCACAACACAACCACATAACTTTGTCCCCAACTTGCGATGAGGTTGTCAATCTCACCGGTTTTGCTGAAAACAAAGGATTAAACGTATCGAATGGAAGGAGGTAATAGTTTGTAGAAAGTACACACAAAGCAGTAAATAGTTTGTAGATTGTGTGTAAAACAAAGGACCGGGATCCATAGTTCACTAGAGGTGGCTCTCCTTAAGACAGATAACATGCTGGGTGAACAAATTACAGCGGGGCAATTGACAAACATCGAGAAAGCAATACATGCATATACTAATCATCTTGAATCCTTTGGAACTTGATTGGGCATTACAACATTATACATAGTCCGCCATCCAACTGCATCTATGAGTAATAATCCACCTTCAGGTTATCATCCGAACCCCCTCCAGTATTAAGTTGCAAGCAACAGATTATTGCTTTACGAATTGCGTGTAATGTAAACAATACGATTGTTCTATGAACAAAGGATTGTTGTTTTCTCCCTAGTAGCAACAACACATCTAGTACCTTTGAGATTTCTGTCACTTCCCCAGATTACCAGAGGCATGAACCCACTATCGAGCATAAATACTAACTCTTGGAGTTGCTAGCATCTACTTGGCCAAGATAGCTACTAACAACGGAAAGCATGCAAGATCACAAATAACAAAGACATAATAGAATCAATAATCAATCTGAAATAGCACCTCAATATCCATTGGATCCCCGCAAACACAACATGGAGAATTACAAATATATGATCTTGATCATGAACGGAGCTCACAAGATCTAAACATGAAAGCACAAAGGAGGAGAACCAACCATCTAGCTACTACATGGACCCGTAGTCCAGAGATGAACTACTCAAACATCACACCGGAGGCTTGCATGATGATGAAGAAGGCCTCCAGGGTGAATTCCCCTGTCTGGCAGGGTGCTGGGAAGAGCTTCAGATCCCTCCCGATCTTGGGAAGGGACGACGGCGGATACAGACTCTTTTGTGGATTTTTTATCGGGTACTTAGGGTTTTCGTCCTAAGGGCATCTTATAGGCGGAAGGAGAGGCCGAGGGGGTGCTGGGGTCGGCCAGACCACCCCCTAGCGCGGGCCAAGCCTGGCCACGCAGCCAGGTGGTGTGGCTTGCCCCCAGCCCTTCTCCGTCTCGTATTCTGGCATCAGATGTCTTCTGGAAAAATAGGCACTTTGGCTTTTGTCTCGTCCAATTCCAAAAATATTCATTTTCTGACTTTCCTGGAACCAAAAACAACAGAAAACAGGCAGCTGGCACTGTGGCTCTTGTTAATAGGTTAGTGCAAGAAATCATATGAAAAGTACTCCAAAGTGTGGACAAAACACAAGAAAGTAGATAAAACCAAGCATGGAACATCAAAAATTATAGATACATTTGCAATGTATCACTTTACAACACTTGGGAGTTGGCACGTCTTGCTAGAGTCCAATAACATCTATCAATTTGAGACCAAGTGTTCATGGGAGTGAGTTGGACTCAAGCCTTGATGGGATACTTGGAGGTGTAGCTCATGTCATGCCTAGGTGTACGTGTACCTACATGGTCACACACTTAAGGGTATGTAGCTCATGTGGATTAGATCCATATAGTAATTGGGTACAACCTAAATGGGCCTCAAGAGTTTAGCCCAACTAGGGATGTATATAAGTAGAGTGAAAGGAATAGTCTCTAACCTAGCCATCACTTTCTCCACTCCCATTTCGAGCTAGAAAGGATCTAGCAATTGTTTGCCCGGAGGTCCTTCCTGTACGTGTGGATACCGGTAGAGGCGTTGCACGTGCGACACTAGAGACGAAGGTGTTCGTGAGATCCAGAGGAGCTATTTGTGGGATCGTTTGACACTACTTCGACGCGCTACATCAATTTCTGCATCTACGCGTCTAGTGGTAATCTCGTGGCCTATAATCTGAGCTGGATCTTGGGATTCCTGTGTAGGATATAAGTTCTGTTTATCTTTGTGTGGCCCAACAAATTTTATCCTGGAGGATATTTCGAGGGCGAGCAAAGATTTGACGTGTAAGATACTTCGCAAAGCTCCCCAAGTCAATGCCCTTTTTCGGAAACTTGATTATTTCCCTATGTATTGTGCAAGCATTTTTTTGGACACTAGAACCGAGTCTTGATGAATGAAAAATCAGTTGAATCCTCTTTGTGAAGCTTCTTCGGGTTCTACTAGCGATTTTTGGACGAATAGTGATAGCTCCAAATTTTGACACTTTTTTATCAAGGATTCTCCCTTGGTTTTCACCAGGTTTCGTTCATTTTGATTCTTCAACTAATATTAACATCGCAAGTTAGCAAAACCTTGTTTTCTTGTATTGGTTTAAAGGTACTGAGAACTTTTGGAAAATTTGAGAACATTTATGGGCTATTTACACCTAAATGAGAAAATCCCCAATTGAAGACTCTTTCATTCGAGGTATCCAGAGCCCTTAATGACCACTGGTATGGTCGGAGGCTGTCGTAGGTCCTGCCTGTACTACTCTCCTTTGCCTCTATTATATCAATACAAGCAACTTTTGTGAAAGGAAGGGGGACGAAAGAGGAACACAACCGCCGCAAACAGTCCCAGAAGATAGGAGATCAGATCTAAAGAAGGAGAAGAACACCACCTCATCCTTCGATGATCCCCAACCTCTCGATCATCAACTCCACCATCATTCCCAGTTGTACTAAGAGAGAGATTCATACTTGTAAGATTAGGGTTTGAACCTCTATTCCACATTGGTTTGTACTTTATTTGATCTCCAACAGTATTGTGGCTTGCTATGGTAAAGTTGAGATGATTTCTATTTGAAATATGATTAAGCCTTTGATCCGTATTTCTCTCATGTATGTGTAAATGCCCATATCGTAGTGCCTTAGATGTCGTTGCGAGTTTCACAACACAGGTAGATATCGTATCTATACGTAACTTGTTTTTGTAGGATGATGTTGTGAATGGTATGGCTTATGTGCATGTGATGTGTGTAATCGATACATGATCTACGAATCATGGTTTTTGTTAGCCAACTGGAGCCTAGGCGTTGTCCTTTTATTGTATAATGACATGCGTGTCGGATTCTCTATGTAATTTACTTTACTAGCTAGTGTAGCTGTTTGGAGAACCCGGATGGCATGGAAGTCGATGTAAAAATCGGCTACTTGGAGTAAGGCGGCATGTGACAGGAGTTGGCACAAGTCGAATGACAAGATTTGTGGAGATGGAGATCGCCATGAATAGAGCCATACCATTTCACATTATAATTGCTTTATTTGTGTTATTGTTATGTCTCTATTTTACCTCTATTAGATAGTTGGTAGAAAGTAATCCCTCAAAGAAGGTCTGGTCGGTTTCCTCGCTAGTGTTGCACCATCACAAGTCAGACATTTTTGGTAGTGGGCTCATAAAATTGAGGTGCTTTCAACTCTTTCCGACTAGGTGGGTTCGATTCGTACTCTTACAGCAGAAACACTCGGTAATCTAGATGGATCTATCAAAAAAATTGTGGGACTCAGGGAAAAGTTGGCTGGGAGCCAAGGAATGTGATGCCACCCGAACAACAGGAGTCATATGAGATGCGATTGATAAGGATTTGTCTACCTAGATCACTTGATGACTAGCGGTGATGCTAAATCTCACTAGTCGGTTTGCTTATTTAGGATCATGAATCACTTAGTAACCCTCAGAGGGTGTTGGTTCTCATGGGAGCATAAGTATTAAAGTGTTTAGTATGATTGATATTTTATGGGTACATTCTTAAGTGTTTTGCATATTTTCTGTTGTAGATCCATGGCAACTAGAAGCCTCCCTTAGATATCCAGTTTTTCGTTGAGAACTAAACTAGAGAAAGATAAGCTAAATGGAAATAATTTCACGAACTAGTATCGTAATCTGAGAATTGTTCTTAAACAAGAAAAGAGGGACCATTTCCTAGACAACCCACTTCTAGATGAGCCGAATGTGAATGCGACTATCGCTACCACCAATGCCTACCATAGGACATGTGATGAGTCCACATAAATTAGTTGTCTTATGCTTGCTCACATGGAACCAGACTTGCAATAGAAGTTAGATAATGTTGAGGCCTACGATATGACCGAAAGCCTCAAAAGTATGTTATAGGCCAAGAAAAGACCGAGAGGTATCAATTCTCTCAAGCCTTGCTGAGTTGTAAGCTCAATGATGGTGATCTGGTGAGTTCGCATGTGATCAAGATGGTTGGTTACGTGCACTCTATGGAACGGCTGGGCTATCCCGTTAGCGAAGAGTTCACTACAGACATAAATCTGAGATTGGTTTTGGAATAACCGGGTGTGTTCGGTTGGTTTCTGTTTGTTGTCATGTTTGGTTCGGGTGTTAATGGCTGACTCTCGCGATAGTTTGTTTAGGTTGGTTTCGGATAAGAAATGGTTGGGTATGGTTAGGTATGGAAATGAATGGGTATGGTTCCAAAAAGTTTCGACCCACAGTTTACACTCGGTTTGTGGCCTTGGTTTCTGTTCCGATAGAAAATGCTTTTTACCCGTTCTTCATGTGTGCGACCGCAGCGGCCACCGCTCGCAAGCGGCTCAATGGCCCCACCTCTGCGATAGATGTTGTCACCACTTGTGTGGCTTGTCGGCCTGACATCCGCAATAGCTGCCATGGCTGTCGCGCTTGGCTCGCCGGACGCCCGGACCTTCCTCCGCAGCGTAATAACAAAAAACATGGTGGCAGGGATGGATGCTACTGTCATGTAGTAGCTGTACGCTTGGGCGCCACGAAGAAGAAGGCGGCAAGGACGGAGTGGGATAAGGATGGGTGCAGCATGTCACCGGCGGGCGCCGATGGCACCGGGAAGGAAACGGTGCTGGCGGAGTGCATCATCACATGCTGCCTCTTCTGCACGTCCCTGCCGGTGGCCTTGCTCTGCTGTGTGGCATGTGCTCCGGTCTAGACCCAGTTATATCAATGGGTTTGTCGCCTCCATCTCCGAGCACGAGGAACAAAAGTGGGAGCTCTCTAGGGTCACGATGCACCTCAGCCACACGACACAATGGGAGAGTGCGCGACTCGAGCATTGCTGTTGTCGCGCACCTCACCATGTCAAGCTGAGCATGCTCGTCTCGCTGACCTCTCGCCGAGCTTCTCCAAAACTGCGTGACTCAAGAGTCACGGCTGAGGTGCGTAGAGGCCAAGCTGAGGGATCTCGCCTCGCCGCTACCTGCCTCGAGCCAAGCATGCTCGACTCGCCGCCCTCCATGCTAAGCTTCTTTGAAAGTGCACTATTCACCGGTGCGGCGGCCCTCGACATGCACGGCACATCGCGCACATCAGTCCTGCCCCTGCAGTCGAATAGGACCAGGCGACTCCGAGACGGAATTTGCCAGAGCTGAGACATTTGTCAGTGTGCTTCTAGTAAGTTCTATCACTTGTCACAAATCAAAGCTCGTGGTGTGGCCGTGCCGGACATGACTCCGCCACCCGATGTCCCGCTGCAGCCATTTTGCCCAAAGGCATCATCACCTAGCTAGCTAGCTGCTTGCATGTCTAGGGACTCTCGTCGTGTCCGTGCTTTGGCATGCGGTTGTGTCAACCATCATGAGCTATAACCATTTGATTCCATAATTGGTTCCAACCCATAGATGGAGACTCGGTTTAGTTTGGTTTGGATGAAAAGTAAAGCAGGTTTGGTTTGGTTGGGCTCATGTAAATAAAAAATGGGTTTCGTTTAGTTTCAGGTGCGAAGTTTGCTCGCGTGGGTTCGATTGAGGTATGGTTTAGTTCTTCAACCATTCTCAGGTTTATACGGACATAATTCCGAACTCTCTTCCTAGTGTGTATGGTCAGTTCATTTCAAACTACCACATGCATGGTATGGATAAGAATCTCACTGAATTACATGGGATGCTCAAGCAGGCAGAGGCGGATCTCAAGAAGGCGTGAGTCAAGTGTTGATGGTGCAGCACAAGGCTAATTTTAAGAAGAGCTCTTGGACTAAGAAGAAGAAGGCAAAGTCGGGAGGCAAGGTTGAGGACCCGGTCCAAAGAACTTCCTCTTGGACCCGGTCCATGGTGGTTATCCAATTTGCTAGTCAAACCAGATTCAAGTCATATTATAATAGTAATTCTTTAGTTATAGTTGTCTATGATCGAGAAATTGTGCTCCAAGTTGTCCATAAGCATGAACGCGGCTTTTCTAAAAGATTTAACCATGCAAGGGTGCACCAAAGTATCCACACGCACTTCCACCCTTTTTGCCAGATCAATTAACATACACCCATCAGTATGTCGCTGAGGCTTCGGACATGATGTGTTCCCAAACCCAAAGCAATTACATAGGGGCCACCCCACTAAGCTACCCATAACGAAGTCGGCTGGCTCCCAAGACGGACCTAGAGGTCACGAGATCGGCCGAGAGATCAGAGGACATAGGTATAATCCTCAACATAACGACCCACATCCTAAACAGTATAGTAGTAAACGCTCATCAAGCAACCGATAATAAACATGACATAACATGTCATACATGGCATAAAAACTTCAAACTAGTTTGTGGCCCCTAGTATAGTACTTTGAAATCAGGTAATCAGCCGATAGGGGTTCCCATTCACCCCACATATGGTTAGCGCGCTCCATTCCGGAACATGTGTCAAGAACTCAGGTCCTAGGTGGACACATGGGGTAGGATAATAACCAGATCTCAACTATTACCCACCAATGCCTTTGCATTAATTATATCTACTCCCGACAAAAATTAACAAACTATAATTAAAGTCATGGTCATGTCCACCATTAAGCATGTGCCAACCCCCAACATCAGTGGAACATCGACGACGCGATCCAGCACCTAAGCAAGAAACTATGACTCGCAAGGACGACTATCTACCAAACAACATGTAAGAGGAGGTTTCCAAGGTAATATAGGCTACAAGGCATATCAGTGGTATGGAAACTAAAGCATCGCAATACAGATAGCAATAGATCAATAGGAGGGAGTAAATACGATAAATGCAAAATAGGTAGAATGGGGGAGAATGCTCGCTTGGGGAACACTGCCGAAGGTTCATCCGAAGACCGGGTCGACACTCGCATCAACTCATCGGCTAGTGAAGAAGCAAAGCACTAAAAGAAACATCAGATGCACTATTTAATACTACGGTAGAAGATTGGGCATGATGCATGTATGATGCATGACATGGTAAAGGTGCGATGCAACTAGGAGAGATTAAGCGGAATTGGGATCCCGATAATTAAATAGAGGGTTCATGTTGTTTAGGTACCCCAAAATTGAAATGTTGGATTAACAAGGCAAACCATGGCATCGATTCGCTACACAAATTTAAATGGAGGTGATAATAGACAAGAATAGCCCGCATATGCACTCCAGGTTTAATTATTAGATGAGTCAACAAAATATCCCAAACAAATGAATGTGTATGCGAGGATGAATAATTAATATGCAACAAGTGATAATGTCATATTATAAAAATAGGGGTGTCGGAAAGGGGATCACATTAGGGTTCGACACCGATGGTCTTGGGGTTCGTCGGACTCCGGGATCGGTCTCGATCTTTGGACTCTGGGATTGGGGCTTCGGGATCTGTGAAGAAGGTCATGGCGGTTCTGGGAAGGAGACCTTGGGATTCCTCGTGGTCGATCTTCGAGTCCAAGTCCACTGATGAGATCTTGGGGTTTTCCGGTTCTGATATCAATGACAAACTTGAATTAGGCACCAATAACCTTATGCGGACCTTCGGTTCTTCATCTCAGGTCGGTCTCGGTCTCTCGAACAACATTAGCGTGTTGCGACGGACGAACCGAAACACCAAGGAGAAATGCCACTTATTCACCAACCACATCAGAATATTTGTACTCCATCAGGACATCCTGGTACTACAACAAAAAATGAAAACATCAGCGACGAGGCAGAAATGCTAGGTAACGACAACCTGGTCACGGTCTTGTAGAGGGCGCATGTGGGCAACCGAAGAAAAGGGCACATGCGGTACAGACGGGGCGAGCCTGCAAGAGGATAGAGGCGGCGTGGTGTAGAGAGGTGGGCTAACTCCCTGGTGGCGCATGAATGCAGCAAGGGGTCAGCGACCAGAGCTGCGCTCGAACGGGGCCTATCAGCAGTGACGATGCGCTGGGGAAGGGCTGCGACGCGTGTTGCGACCGGAGGAGGAGGCGAATGAGGACACGTTGGGGGAGGCCGACAGACAAGGAGGTTTGGTCACGGGCTCTGCGAGGTGATGGTGACGAGGATGCAGAGCACCACGGGGAGTCGACTAGCGACTAGTGGCGCTCCAGGGATGCGGCGACGGAGCGTCGTAGAGGCGAGGAAGGGCAGCACTAGAGCGGGCTTGGCGCTGAGATCGATGGTGATGGAGGCAAGAAGCAAGGATGGCGCAGTGACGAGCACACACGAAGGTAGGGATGTGAGGGCGTGCCTAGGGACGTCGAACAACAAGCTCAGCCGCAACATCGAGTGGGAGGTGGCCGGCGGCTGCTCACGAGCAAGGGAGGCGAGAGAGAGAGACGGGGTAGGTGGGGATCGGCGAGGGGAGTGGGCAAGGAGGGCTCGGGGAAGAAAGCAGATGCGTAGGGGAAGGTGGTGATCGGGGCGGACGCATCGGGTGGGATCGCACGTGGGGCTGGGGCGCTTGGGTGCCTGTCGGGTAACGTAGAGTAGTTGGTGTGTGTCCGTGGTTGCACACGGTGGACTGGGTGCATGTGGTGTGTACCGTGTCATGTCGAGGGTGGGGGGTGCGTTGCGGCGGCGTGTAGGCATGTTGCTGCGTATGGAGTTGGCCGATGGTCTTTGTGCTTGTGTGTGAGTGATCTAGGTGTGTGCGAGGTCGGGTGGGCTAGGTGTGTTGAGTCTGGGGTGGTTCGTGTGGCTGGCGATGGGTGGTATGTTAGGGTTTCGGTCTCGTTAGGTTTAGAATTAGGGTTAGGATTTAGTTTGGAGGTGGCCGACTGGGCTTTTGGGCCTGGATGGCTGCCTCCCAAAAATAATATAAGTTTTATTTATTCATTTATAAGACTATTGTAATTAGTTATTAGACAAACGAAATATCCAGGTAGGCCCAAAGTTTTAATTTGAAGTAAAGACAGGGATATTTAGAAAACAAAGTAGACTTTTTAGGAAAATAGTTTTAAGGGGAAAATACATGTATGATGTCATTATGATGCTCAAATGCAATGTGGAATGATGACATGAGCATGCAATCATGATGATGCACAAAATAAAAACAACACGCGATTTTGTAGTAGTGGGCTTGTTGGTTTGCGACCCGGAAGTTCCTGGGCGAGTGCATCGCGGTACCCAAGTTGCCTATAATTGCCGCGTTTCGCAAAGTTGGGCTGCCAACTACCGAGAGGGGCCATTTTGAGGCAAACTCATCTCACTCCTGTCAAATTCAAACATTCCGTTAAACTGCCCCATGAAGTAGACGGTTGGGGCCCACATGTCGGTCATTTGTCCGTGACGCGAGCGCCAATGCGGCAACCTCTTAGGCAAATCGAGGAACTAAGTGGCTTGGATGCGTTGACCAATTTCACAAATCCATTCCATCCTTCCCCTAGCACCGGCAGCGTCGAAATCCACCCTACAGGCAGAACGGTCCCTTTGGACATTTGACTTCCGGCGCAAAGTTGGTGCGCCCATTCGCTGATCTCGAGCTCCAATGGCACATGCCGTAGCCACCGTTGTGAGGCTCTATCCCGCCTCCGCCGCCGAAGAGCTGAGCAGCTCAGAGGATGGAAGATCCTACTACCAAGGAAGAAGTTCTAGTTACATGCGGGTGAGCTACCCTTCTCTTTGCTATTCACACTAACTATAACTGCTAGCTGGCTACTGATTCTAAAATTATTTGTTAGCCCAACACTGACAAACATATTTTGTCCATAGTTTTATGTCAAGTGGGATCTCCATGGACCACCCTTACCTGGTTACGGTAGCCCTCTTCAGTTACGACTCTAAATCAACAAGGGTGAAGGGAAAGTGGTATGGACACCATTGTATCACGACGGAAGAAGCGCCTACGCAAATCTGCACTATACCTGGTATGGTTGCTGCTCTACTTAATCATGCTGAAATATGGCCGAAGCAGACTACAAAGTTCAGCTTCATGGATGAACGAGGCATCATGGTTCCTCTAACATGTGATAGTTAGCTAATTAGGTTGATGAAAAGGTATGCTTCGGCTTGCATGTTTGAGCTAAATTGTGATGTACTGGATGTGGAAGCTGCTGCAACTGGGAGTCGCCCTTCTATTCTTGGCCAGGATGGTCGCTCGAACCCAATTAGCTCCTGGTAAGCAAAACTCTCTTAGTGTTCACATGTTTGTGCTGAACTGTAATTTTTTTATTTAATTTGTAGATATTAGGCAGGTATGCAACTGTCTTGTTTCTTTGACAGGAAGCGCCGCAAGGTTAGAAACATGACTGAGGTTAGTCATTTTGCTGCTGGAAGAAAATACAAACGAGTGGAAAGATGATGTTGGACACGATTCTGGTGCTGATTGTCCTGGCGATGCAGAGTACGTGAAGCTAAGAAAATTGACACCAAGTAAGAGGAAGAAGGCAGGAAATGAAGAAGCTAGTGGACGTGAAGGCTTGGCACCCAGGCGGGGGAAGAAGGCTGCTGGCAATGAAGATGCATAATAACGTGTTGAACTTGAACCTATATGTGTAATTCGGTTAAACTTTGGAGCTCTGTGCGTGGAACTTGTCGAGCGAGAAAATCTACCCACGTTCTCGGAGTAAAATGTACCGCGACTTAGGGTTTGGAAACGCCTGAGTCAGTAGTTGAATCCAAAATTGTGATTGTGCCACTACTATCTGAAAACACGAGGCACCGGTTCCACAATTGCTGAGAGGAAGGAGGTCTCCAAATTCGATGGAATGTAAGTGGCAGAAAAATAAATTATTTAAGCTGCTACACTCCACGAAACAACAACTTATTTCAGCTGCTGCACAACGACATGGCAACATCAACATCAATGGCAACCGATAATGCCCAGATGATGAGGAAATCGGTACCACTTTCTGGCATAATCTTGAGCCCGTCTATCTCACCGCCTCCCTGCTACTGCATCCCCTGCATCTGGTCAAGCTCCCGGATCTCCGGTAACCGGGTGTACGTGCTTCCACTTTATAAATTGTGGTTGTGCCATTTGCATGCGGCACAATCCACGTAGATTATATTTAAACAAACCACCAATGTCAGAATACCACCATGATCAGACAAAAGGAAGTAATGCAGGGTTAAGATAGATTAACAGGTGGCCACTTTTTTCTCCCAGGACTCCGAGACCACTAGTTCAGACCGCTAGGTCAACAAGTACTACTATTACAACTTAAAAAAGTACGGATCTCAAGCTAAATAGAACTAGTTATCACACATCTCCTTGATATCCTAATCTTACCCCGATGCACATCTTCCTGCGAGAGCAAGGCTTGAATCATCTGCTCCTTCCTTTTAGCATCTTTCTTGCACAACTTCAATTGTTTCTCTGCATTTATCCTCATGTACTTGTCAATACTCGTAGTTGTGAACTGCAGGACTTTGGCCTGGTGAAGTTCATTCCTCGTTTGAGTCATTTCTAGATCTGCTTTAGCCTTTAGGGCCAACGCCACTTCCCTCTCCTTCTCGACTTTGCTAACCTTGTCTTGCACCCTCCTGAGATCTCGGTTAAGCTTGGTTGTGTCAACTTGGTCAGAGGGGGGTGGGGGACTAGGGTGGCTGCGAGAGAGATGGCTGGAGGCACCGTCGGCTTGCGGCTATGACATGATGGGACATAAGTGGGGAAAGTGGCTTCAAGGGGAAGGAAGATAAGTATGGGGAGGAAGGGAAGTAAATCGGACGTGACACTGGCATATTGATACATTGCAAATGTATCTATAATTTTTGATGTTCCATGCTTGGTTTTATCTACTTTCTTATGTTTTGTCCACACTTTGGAGTACTTTTCATATGATTTCTTGGACTAACCTATAAACAAGATGCCACAGTGCCAGTTGCCTGTTTTCTACTGTTTTTGGTTCCAGAAAGTCAGAAAATGAATCTTCTCGGAATTGGACGGGACAAAAGCCAAGTCAATATTTCATCGAGGGGAACATGGAGCCAGAAGACGAGACGGAGAGGGGCCAGGGGACAGCCACACCATAGGGTGGCGGGAGTCCCCCTTGGTCGCGCCACCAGGTGGTGTGGGCCCCTCCGGCCTCCACCGAACTTGCCCTTTCGCCTATATATTCGGCCCGATGCATAAACCCTAAATAGTCAAGCCTCCAGCCACGAAAAGTTCCGCAGCGCCGTCGCCACCGAAGGGGAGATTCAGGGGACAGAAAGTCTCTATTCCGGCACCCTTCCGGGACGGGGAAGTGCCCCCAGAGCCATCTCCATCGATCTCCACAACCATCTCCATCACCATTGCTGATTCCCATGATGAGGAGGGAGTAGTTCTTCCTCAAGGCTAAGGGTTGTACCAGTAGCTATGTGTTGATCTCTCTCTCTATGCATGATCTTATTGAGATCATGAGCTTGTAATCTATAGATCTACCTTCCTACTCAAGTGCTTTCATAGATCTCTGCTCTCCCCATGTGTGTGAAAGTGACAGCGTGCTAACCATGGTGGCACTTAGGCTAGAGATTACAAATACTTGTTATGAGTTATATTTGGAGTTGGAGTCTTTATGAAATTGTGGTGTTTGTTGGACTCATCTAGTACTCAAGGTGACAGTGTGGGGTTTTCTAGATGGGGAAGTCTTACTTTGAGGTGTGCTGTTATAGCCCTACCATCGATTAGAGTGTTCAACCGGAGAGTAGTTAAGAGTAGTATCATAAAGAAGAATATATTTATATGAGAGTGTTCACTAGTGAAAGTATGATCCCTAGGGCTTGTTTCTAAGCACTAAAACACCATTTGCTATTAGATATATTACATGTTTGCTTGCTTCCATCTTTATTTCAGTTTGCCTTTAGTCTCTTCCACACCATCAAGTTATTTTCTAGCACCGTTGTCTTATATCCATACCACTTGTATTTCACTATCTCTTCGCCAAACTAGTGCACCTATACACCTGACAAGTGTATTGGGTGTGTTGGGGACACAAGAGACTTCTTGTATCTTGATTGCAGGATTGCTTGAGAGGGAATACCTTTGACCACTTCCTCCCTGAGTTCGATAAACCTTGGGTGATCCACTTAAGGGAAAACTTGCTGCTGTTCTACAAACCTCTGCACTTGGAGACCCAACAACTGTCTACAGGAATAGAAGTGCGTAGACATCAAGCTATTTTCTGGCGCTGTTGCCGGAAAGGTAAGGTAAAAGGTATTCACACCGGAGGATTAAAGAAGAAGAACCTCCCACAGCAAATGCCTATTTTCTAGCGCCGTTGCCGGGGAGGTAAGGTAACAGGAACTCACATCCTCCGGTGTGAGTGCTCGAAGTTATTTCCTTTAGATTCTGCAATTTTGTCTTTTTTTTCTTGTTTTCACTAGTTAGGCCTAATGGAAAACAACAACAAAATTAGAGAGCTTTATAGTATTTATCTTGAGTTAGGACATGAAGTGTTTGAAGAGAAAATTAAAAAACCTATGGAACTTTATTTGCGTGCTAATAGAAATGTTATTAGTATGAATTCTTTGAACACCATTATTGCAAATGCTATGGAAAATTCTAAGCTTGGAGAAGTTTGTTTTGACGAGCATGATCTTTTTAGTCCCCCAAGCACGGAGGAGAAAATATACTTTGATGACACTGTGCCTCCAATATATGATGATTACAATGATGAATATGATATTTTCAGTCCACCTACTATTGAGGAGGAAATTAATTATGACTACAATATGCCTCCTATATTTGATGATTATGGTGATTAGAATAATAATGATAGCTATTTTGTTGAATTTTCTCCCACTACAATTAATAAGAATGACTATGCTTATGTGGAGAGTAATAATTATTATATGCATGTGGCTCATGATAAGAATGTTTTATGTGATAGTTATATTGTTAATTTTATTCATGATGCTACTAAAAGTTATTATGAGAGAGGGAAACATGGTTTTATGCACCTCAATAATATTAAGTTTCCCCTCTTTATGTTGAAATTTTTGAAGTTGCACTTGTTTTGCTTTACTATGCTTATTGCTTTGTGATTTCATGACTTGTTTCTTTACAAGATTCCTATGCATAGGAAGTGGGTTAGACTTAAATGTGCTTTGAATTTGCTTCTTGATGCTCTCTTTTACTTCAATTCATATTTTTTATGTGAGCATCTTCTCAAACTATCATGCCTAACTTAAAGGCGTTAAAGAAAAGTACTTATTGGGAGATAAACCAAAAGTTTTAGATGAGTCTTGGAAGTTATTACTTCTTTAATAACCGCTCCTTATCCTTTTTATTTGCTTTTTGTGCCAAGAGTAACCTCTAATGAGAGAGAAGTAATGATTGGGAAAGTTGATGTCCTGAAACAGATTTCTGTGCTTCACCATAAAAATTTATGTAAAATTTATGTACATTCTTTGGAGGCGTGAATTTTTGTGCTTCTGCCCCAGGTTGTTATATAACTTTCATTAGTTCAACACTTTTTTATTTGAGCAACAGAAGGTCTTCGGAAAAATTCGTCTTTACTTGCTGGTCTGTTTTGACACATTTCTGCCATTATTTGCATTTGCTTCTTGTTGGTTCCTTTTTGAGTACTTTTAGGGAATTGAGATTTTTGAGGGAAGTGCTACAGTAGCTTGTGTTTTATTGGAAGTTTTATTGGTGTTGAAACTGAACCAAAATACTTGTTATCTTGAGTGCACTAATGTTTCTAATAAAGATTGTGTGAAGTTCTGTATGAAGGAACAAATTTCAGGTGTATGGAAGGAATGAGTAATGAGATGAAGGATGGACTAAAGCTCAAGCATGGGGATGCCACGCGTGTCACCCCAAGAAATATCCGAGAAGTACAAGCATCAAAGCTTGGGGATGCCCAAGGCATCCCCTTCTTCATCAATAAAAATCCAAGGTTTCTTCCAAACGCTTCATTTTTATTGTTTCATGCACAATTGTGTTGTTCTTGGAGCGTCTTCATTTTTGTTTTTGGTTTTTAGTTTGCTTGGTTTGCTTAGTTTTCTGAATAAATTGGTTGGAACCCTTGTTTCATGCATTGGTATTCAAATAGTTTGGTTTGGATTGGAAAAGAGTAGGAAAGCTCATGCTTAAGTGGTAAAGAGAGCTTGTTTTTTACTCTGGCCTATGCTTTGTCATGCCATGCTTGATATTGTTTTGGCTTTATGCTTAGTATTCTTTGCTGTAGCATGACTTGTTATAAACAATTGATATTTCTTAATGTTCCTTGGATGAATCATGCGTTGTTTTAGCATATTAAAAGCATAGTATAGTGGTATTCTCCTTTGATGCTTTATTTGAGTTGACTTGGCGCATGCTCACACCATGTTATGACTATCCCAAGTCACCATAGCCTTTATGATACTTTAGTTTTCAACTTGTAGTATCACTTTATGCTTTGATCAATGATGTTTTGTCACTCTGCATGATTATGGCCATTATTGCTCTCTTAGTTTGTCGCTCCCAGTCTTTTGCTAGCCTCCACAACCAAGTATGAGTTCCACTCATGCATCCAACTCCCTAAACCAAGTTATTCCAAAGAGTCCACCATACCTACCTACTAGCTTATGCTATTCCAAGTATATTCATGCTTTTGTTTACCTTCCAAATTAAACTTGTTATGAGAAAACTAGTGATTAAAGCTCTCACGAACTTGACGGCACACTTTACTTTATTGCCTCTAATAAACTTGAACCAATGGGTCCTTCTTTGTTGCGTATATGCTTGCGCTTTATAAGTTGAAATTAGCAGAACCATGTTTCATGGGGAACGCTTTCAACATTGCACTTGTACTTTGTACCCCGTTGATATCATGTTCTTTTGCTTACGGATCCCGGCGGTGTGAAATAAAAGTGGAACTTGTAAGATCATGGAGTTTGTATGTGTGTTAGAGAAACGCCTGGGCCGCTAGCCTAAGCCGTGCCTATTCATGGTGGAAACTTGCAGCATCACCATAATGAGCACTCTATGAAGCATGCTCAATAAAAACCTATGCAAATAGCAAATAAAAAGATCGCTGAGATGCTCATTGTCTGCTTTCCTTGTCATTTTGATTATGGGATAGCTCATGTATCATGTGCAAGGGGGTACCCCGTTGGCGGTTCTTTATGATACATATGTACTTACAATGACAAGAGCTTATTCGTGACTGAAGTTGAGTAGCATGAGGATCGGTCTTCGTAAGTAAGGGGCATGACGTTTCGGTTTATAACTTGTCAAGCATATCCTCTTAGTTGTGTCACTTTAACGTTAATCACTTCAAGATGCTTATGGTAGGGGCAATGAGAGCTGAAAGCTATAAGTACCATAATTTTTGGAAGCTCTTTATGAGACTTGAATCCCTACTTCCTTCTATGAAGGCCTTTCTTCCACCATTATATTAAGTCTCCACCTTCTACCTTTATGCACCTACTTTGAGAGCATAGTGGCCATTCTTAGTTCTATGTGCATTGTCCCAAGACTAGTTGATTGATGCATAACTTCATATTGCTTGTTTTAAACTATTTGTAAATAGTCACTCTTGAACTTTGAAGGTGACCTATGCATTTATATTTGCTACTCTATGAGGGACAAGCTGAATGCTATTATGCCATGTTTTCTTTATGTGAAACAAACAAACATCTTGCAAAGCACTGTTATTCATGATATTTTGTTTGTGCATTTTCATGTTGCATCATAGTTTCTTTGTCTTATTGCTAGAACTTTGTCTTTCATGTTATGATTGAAGTACTATGATCCCATCTTTGAATGTTTTAAAAATACTTTGATCAAGTTTATGATGGTGCATGTCACCTCAAAAATTATTCTTTCTTTTTATCACTTACCTACTCGAGGACGAGCAGGAGTTAAGCTTGGGGATGTTGATACATTGCAAATGTATCTATAATTTTTGATGTTCCATGCTTGGTTTTATCTACTTTCTTATGTTTTGTCCACACTTTGAAGTACTTTTCATATGATTTCTTGGACTAACCTATTAGCAAGATGCCACAGTGCCAGTTGCCTGTTTTCTGCTGTTTTTGGTTCCAAAAAGTCAGAAAATGAATATTCTCGGAATTGGACGGGACAAAAGCCAAAGTCAATATTTCATCGAGGGGAACATGGAGCCAGAAGACGAAACGGAGAGGGGCCAGGGGCTAGCCACACCATAGGGTGGCGTGGGTCCCCCTTGGCCGCGCCACCAGGTGGTGTGGGCCCCTCCGGCCTCCACCGACCTTGCCCTTTCGCCTATATATTCCGCCTGATGCATAAACCCTAAATAGTCAAGCCTCCAGCCATGAAAAGTTCCGCAGCGCCGCCGCCACCGAAGGGGAGATTCGGGGGACAGAATGTCTTTGTTCCCGAACCCTGCCGGGACGGGGAAGTGCCCCCGGAGCCATCTCCATTGATCTCCACCACCATCTCCATCACCATTGCTGATTCCCATGATGAGGAGGGAGTAGTTCTTCCTCGAGGCTAAGGGTTGTACCGGTAGCTATGTGTTCATCTCTCTCTATGCATGATCTTATTGAGATCATGAGCTTGTAATCTATAGATCTACCTTCCTACTCAAGTGCTTTAATAGATCTCTGCTCTCCCCATGTGTGTGAAAGTGACAGCATGCTCACCATGGTGGCACTTAGGCTAGAGATTACAAATACTTGTTATGAGTTATATTTGGAGTTGGATGTCTTTATGAAATTATGGTGTTTGTTGGACTCATCTAGTACTCAAGGTGACAGTGTGGGGTTTTCTAGATGGGGAAGGCTTACTTTGAGGTGTGTTGTTATAGCCCTACCATCGATTAGAGTGTTCAACCGGAGAGTAGTTAAGTGTAGTATCATAAAGAAGAATATATTTATATGAGAGTGTTCACTAGTGAAAGTATGATCCCTAGGCCTTGTTTCTATGCACTGAAACACCGTTTGCTATTAGATCTATTACATGTTTGCTTGCTTCCATCTTTATTTCAGTTTGCCTTTAGTCTCTTCCACACCATCAAGTTATTTTCTAGCACCGTTGTCTTATATCCATACCACTTGTATTTCACTATCTCTTCGCCAAACTAGTGCACCTATACACCTGACAAGTGTATTGGGTGTGTTGGGGACACAAGAGACTTCTTGTATCTTGATTGCAGGATTGCTTGAGAGGGAATACCTTTGACCACTTTCTCCCTGAGTTCGATAAACCTTGGGTGATCCACTTAAGGGAAAACTTGCTGCTGTTCTACAAACCTCTGTACTTGGAGGCCCAACAACTGTCTACAAGAATAGAAGTGCGTAGACATCACATATGGCCCACGGAACTTGTGACACTCGCAAAAGGGGAGCACCCGGTGTTGGCAGTTTGTCTAGAGCAAGCGGATAGTAAGCGTGGCCAATCATGTCGCAGAACAGCCTACTCGCGGATCTCTCTTACGAAGAACCATCGCAATCGTCCGAGTGACCCGATCGAACGGTATGTAACAATCGTCATGCAGAACAACTGTGTTAGGGCGTGCCTTCTAGAAGACTCGGTCTAACGGCCACCATTGAGGGCTAAGGTTAGGGCTCTCCTAAGGTTAGGACCCATGTGGTTTATGAAAAGAACACACATTTCAATGACACTGGTGGATCCATGTGGTATATGAAAAGAACACACATGCAAATGACTCTAGTGGATCCATATGTGGTTTGTGAAAAGAACATACAAGCAATGACTCTAGTGGATCCATATGTGGTTTATGAAAATAACAGACATGTAATGACACTGGTGGATCCATATGTGGTTTGTCAAAAGAACACACATGCAATGACTCTAGCTGTGGTTTATGAAAAGAACACACATCCAATGACTCTAGTTGTGGTTTATGAAAAGAACACACATTCAATGACACTGGTGGATCCATATGTGGTTTGTGAAAAGAAGACACATGCAATGACTCTAGTGGGTCCATATGTGATTTGAGAAAGGAACAAACATGCAATGACTCTAGTGGATCCATATGTGTTTTAGGAAAAGAACACAGATGCAATGACTCTGGTGGATCCATATGTGGTTTGTGAAAAGAACACACATTCAATGACACTGGTGGATCCATATGTGGTTTGTGAAAAGAACACACATGCAATGACAATAGTTGTGGTTTATGAAAATCAAACACATGCAATGACTCTAGCTGTGGTTAATGAAAAGAACACACATGCAATGACACTATTGGATCCATATGTGGTTTGTGAAAAGAACACACATGCAATGACTCTGGTGGATCCATATGTGTTTTAGGAAAAGAACACACATGCAATGAATCTGGTGGATTCATATGTGGTTTCTGAAAAGAACACATATTCAATGACACTAGTGGATCCATATGTGGCTTATGCAAAGAACACACATGCAATGACTTTGGTGGATCCATATGTGATTTTTGAAAAGATCACACATACAATGACTCTGATGGGTCCATATGTGCTTTATGAAAAGACACTACAAGAAAAGTTTCCTTCCGCATTGACTTGGCCTGGAGGTCGTCTTAGAAGGTGGGTCTTCCGCGAAGAAATTCTCGGCTCGGCCGTGGCCTATGGAAAATGTTTTTTCCGGTTTCGCGGCCCTCTACTATGACGGGTCTACTAAAAACATGGAGGAAGCTTGGCCAGCGCATGGCAGAAGCAAGATTTTCATTTCCTCGCGTGATGTTGACTCGCCGAAGTCTTTTGAGGTGTGTGGGTCCCGGACGTCAGTGTCTTTAGAGGCCCATAGTTTTTGGTCGCGCCTCTGTGATTTGATCTCGATAACGTAGCTCGAGGCGTCTGCTGTTTAGTCAGGCTGCTAGGTCCCACATGTCAGCCTCTCATTAGAAGGATCGTGTGTATGATGGAATTTTTGTTCTTCGCTCGCGCTACCTTGTTCCAAAGTTGATAGCGTTGCTCGATGCATCTGCCGTCTAATCAACCTCCTGGGACCCACATGCCATCCTCTCATTAGAAGAAACGTGTGTGTGATGGAATTTTTTCATTCGCTGGCGCTACCCCGTTCTGAAGTTGATAGCACTGCTCGACGCATCTACCATTTAACCAACCTCCTGAGCCCCACATGTCATCCTCTGATTAGAAGAAACGTGTGTATGATGGATTTTTTCCTTCGCTCGCACTACCCTATTCTGAACTTGATAGCGATGTTCGATGCATCTACCATTTAATCACGGTGTTGGTCCCCACATGTCATCCTCTCATTAGAAGAAACTAGTGTATGATGGATTTTTTACCCTCTGTCGCGCCTTCGTGTTCTGAACTTGATAGCATTGCTTGCTGCATCAACCATTTATTCAGGCTGGTGGGTCCCATATGTCAGCCTCACATTAGAAGAATCGTGGGTATGATGGAATTTTTTCTCTCTAGCGCTACCCTGTTCCAAACTAGATAGCGTTGCTCGACAAATCTGTCGTTTGCTCACGCTGTTGGGTCCCCCATTTCAGCCTCTCATTACAAGAAACGTGTACATGCTAAAAAAAATCTCGCTCGCGCCTCCCTATTTCGAACTGGCTATGTTGCTCGATGCAGCATTTGTATAAGGTCGCGCTACTGGGTCCCACATATCTGTCTCTCTGTAAATGAAACATGCGTATGATGGACTTTTTTCTGGCCACATCCGCTGTTTTGACCTTGGCAACTTGCTGGGTCCTAGATGTCAACCACCTCTGTGCAGGAAACATGTCTATGCTGGGTCCCAGCTGATAGCCTCTATTTGAAAGAAACGTGTGTATGTTGGACTGTTTTTTCAAGTCCCAGATGTCAGCCTCAGAGTACAAAAAATGCTCATAAAGGCCGAATTAAAAAGATTATGGGCTAACTCGGGGCAGATGCCCTATTCGTCATGCCTTATATTCCGGCACACTCCTAAATTGAATGGGCTATGGTCGGTGGCCACAAGACCACGAAAAGGCCGAATTAGAAGGTATTGGGCTATGCTTGGGGCTGATAGGCTAATTTCATGGGCTATGCTTGGGCCTGCTGGGTCTGACATGTCAGCTTCTCTATAAGTGCAACATGTGTATGATGGACTTTTTTTGGCCGAGTCCGCTGTTTTCACCGTGGCAGCCGTGTATGCTCTTACTGCTGGGGCCCTTATGTCAGCCTCTCTCGCATCTTCTGGCTTGTGGTTTCCCGATGCAGCCTTGTATGTTCTGTTTGGTGGGTCCCTGATGTGAGCCTCTCTTTACAAGTATTTAAACTTTTTGTTTCGAACCCACCCACAAAACAAACTCCAGGGACGCTGCATGCTGGTGGGTCCGTGATGTTAGCCTCTCTGTAATGCGATATTGCTAGAAGAAAAAAATGTAAAGCCAAGATATACACACACAAAGGTAATTCGAACAAAAGACCTTCAAATCAAATAAACATAAACTGAGTGCATTTCCACTATAACAAAGATATTTAGAAAAAATATCATTAAACTTTTATTAGTACTACAACTTCTGTATTAGTCTCCTTAAAATATTTTGTGTGTCTATGTTTGTATCTTTTAAAATATAAAAGGGCAGCACTCCTGGCATCTCAATTTATAAAGTACCACATAATGGGGTATTTTATTAAAAACATGGGTAGGCAGAGTTTTTTTATATGAGAGGGGGGGGGATGCCCAAAAGGCCGAATTAAAAAGAGTTTGGTTATTGATCTACGTGGGTTATATTCCATAGGCTATGCTCCATGGGCTTCATTCTCAAATTTCACTAGGCTGTGCTCAGCAGTCCGCTGACCATAAAAAGCCGAACTAATATGTTGTCGGCTATGCTCCATGGGCTCCTTTCTATAATTTCGCTGGGCTATGATCAGCAGTACCTGACCCTGAAAAGACTGAATTAAAATGTTCTAGGCTAAAGAGGGGCCGAATGAGCTACTCCCTCCGATCCAAATTAATGTTCTCGGATTTGGCTAGATTCGGACGTATCTAGCACTAAAACATGACTAGATATGTCAGAATCTAGACAAATGTGAGAACATTAATTTGGATCGGAGGGAGTACTAGATTTCTTCTCCTGGTTAGTAAATATTGCATTGTGATGTGCTCTGCCGGATTTGAAACAAAGACCTCAGCGAGGGCGGGGGAAAAGCGATAATTATTTTTGGCAGATATTCATGTCAAAATTCAGCAGTACAGATAAGGTAGAAAAATTATCAATAGATTCGAAGTTAATATTCAAGAGCACTTGACCAATTCAGCAGCATTTCAAAAGTGACCAATGCAGCAATACAAAAAATGAAATACAATAGTAGTAGATTAGTATTAGTTGCATAAATGATTTAGTAATAAAAACAACAAAACATTTGAGAGATTCAATAGCTTTCCTGCTTGAAATTCAATAGCAGTATAGAGAGAATCAGTTCTTGTTCCAGCTAAAAAAACCTTGCCCCACGATCAGTTTGGCCTATTCTATGAATAGACTCAGTCATTAGAGCAAGCAAAACTGGCGATCAAGTCTTCTTCTGTATGAGTACCTCCTCCTTACGGCAATGCCTGTGTGACCGCTCATAGCAAACCAAAATGCGCAAGACTCATCCAGATAATTCTAATAATGCTAAGTTTCAAAAGAAAAGCAAGACAATGTGATGCACTTCATATAACCAAGTACTAGTACATCATAGTTCGTTTTACAAAATATTGTACTAATAGTAACGACAGAACATTTGACAGATTCAGTAGCACTTGGAAGATTCAATAGTATAGAATAGATCGTAAAAAAATCAGATAGATTCCCCGTTCATATTCAGTAGCACTTGACAGAGTCAGCACGGCATTTCAATGTGACCGGTTGTGGTTGTACACGGACAGTGACCAAAAGAATTGACAGATTCAGCAACACGGACATTAAAATTCAATAGATGTAGCAAGGACTGATTTAAAAGGAAAGTGAGACCATATTCTGCACCCGACCGGTCGATCTGAACAAGTACCAAACAAAACTTTTGATAGATTCAGTAGCATTTCAAAGATGCACCAGTGCATAATAAAAAATAAAAATATCGATAGATTCACAGTTCACATTCAGCGTCACTTGGACACATTCAACAGCATTTCAAAGTGACTGATTAAGTTTGTCCTTTTCTCCGTATAGTCGATCATTGGAGCAAGCAAAACTGGTGATCAAGTCTTCTTTTCTGTGCATGCCTACTTCTCACATCAATGCAAAGCCTCACAAACATTATGAGTTTATGACAAGGCCAAGTTACAAAAGAGAAGCAAGAACATCTACTGCACTTCATCTAAACAAGTAGCAGTACATCAATATTAGTTCTATAAAATGCCAAGTTCCAAAAGAAAAGCAAGACCATGTACTGCACTTGGTCGAAACACGTAGCAGTACATCAGTATTAGTTCTATAAAATGCCAAGTTCCAAAAGAAACGCAAGGCAATCTGCTGCACTTGATCTAAACAAGTATAAGTACATCACAGTTAGTTCTACAAAATATCGTATTGTACGTACTAATAGTAACAACATAACATTTGATAAATTCAGTAGCATTTAAAAGATTCAGCAATACATAATAAGACAGAAAAAAGATCGACAAATTCCTAGTTTATATTCAACAGCATTTCAAACTGACCAAATTAGCAGTACACAGACAATAATTGA
This sequence comes from Avena eriantha, assembly GCA_910589775.1. Lineage (NCBI taxonomy): Eukaryota > Viridiplantae > Streptophyta > Magnoliopsida > Poales > Poaceae > Avena > Avena eriantha. The sequence goes on along the minus strand of OU342742.1, from coordinate 458,920,817 downwards.
GAAATTCAGCAATGCACACATTGAAATTCAATAGATGTAGCTAGGCCTGATTCAAAAGTAAAGCGAGACCATATTCTGAACTTCATTGGTTGATCTGAACAAGCACTAGTACATAGTTATTATTGCAAAATAGATTAGTAGATGAAGAACTCCACAGAAAATACACAGAACTACCTTAAGCTAGGAACCACGTCTCCCAAATGATAAGTACCAGTTCATATAGTAGGTATTAATACAAAATACATTAGCAGTAGTTGAACTCCATAAAAATACTCCTAAGAACCACTACTAAGAACATGTAGTAAGTATTTCTAGCAGTTCATATACTCCAACGAATATTAAGATGTGTTTATCTCACTCATGAATCCTATTAATCCAGACAATATTCTAGGATGAACACCGACGGTTAACGAGCGACCATGTGCGACATCGGCACTGACAGGAGCCACTGCAGCTCATCGAACGGGATGCCGTCGGGCGAAGGGGTGCTCTCCGGCATGCATAGCCCGGAATTTTTATCCTTCTCCCCTCAAGCACAGTCGACAACCAAAACTTCACCATGTACCGTGGCGATAAGTACGCCCCAGACTTGACGCATACGACGGATACAACGTGTCGGGTTTGGCACATGTCAAATCGCACCACGAACACAGTACCATCATCCTCGGATCCAATGATATCTACTGTCCGCAAGCCTGTTGCCGGCAGAGGCTTAGAGGAGTACCTGTGTTTTTTTGCCGTAGCAGAAACTGCGCACCCTCATCGGGTGAGCTTCACAGAGGTGGGCGAGGAGTGCCGCCGGCGAGGCGGCAAAAATGCAGCCATCCTCCATGCGGTTGCAAGTGCCATGCTAGCACGCAATCTTGTGGTTGTGGACCTGACGGTAGGCGACCAATATCCCGCAACTGTCATTGGGGCATCTGCTACCTTTTCTGCTGGTGACTTGGAGGTTCAACTCCTTGGAGCATGCGACCAGCCGGACGACATAGGTAGTGTCCATACGCATAGCGATCTCGTCAAACACGTCGGTGCCGATGTTGCTCCATCTGCGGTACCACCGGTTGGGCTCCAAATCCGCCATCACGTCCCGATGGTTTGGGCGCGAGGCGGATCAATCTATGACTGTTGGGAGGTTTTGGAGGAGAGGGGTGGCGTCCTGGAAGGACCGATGCTACATGCGAGATGGCGAGGAAAATGAGTGAAGCGCGCGTTGGATACGATACCAAATACTGCCGGAGATGGGGAAGAAGGTATGGCTCTTTGAACGAGGAGTTTTTTGCGTGTTCCTTTGTCGGTCTTCTGCTACAGGGCGCCGCTGCATCGAGGATACTTTAATTATTAGCTAGCTAGTGTAGCACGCCAACACTGTCTAGTACTACTATAGTAGCATCGAGGAAACTTTACTAGTAGTAATTATCTAGCTAGTCTAGCACGCCAACGCTATCTAGTAGAATGCCATATCATCAGAATATAAAATTGTACTACTCCATAAAGTAGTAATAGGTAAAGATGATAAAATAATTATATTTGGTAGTCTAGTATCAATAAAGTATCGGGTGTATATTTGGTTCTTGTACTAAAGTCTAGTATCGGGTGTATATTTGGTTCTTTTACTAAAGTGAGAAAATAATTATATAAAATTGTACTACTCCATAAAGTATCGGGTGTATATTTGGTTCTTGTACTTGTGCATAGCGTTCATTGTGCTAAAGTCTAGTACCAATAGAATCTCCTACTTCCTCTGTTTCAAAATATAAGATGGTTTAGCTTTTGTGAAACAAATGTATCTAGACATCTTTTACTACACACTAAAAGTAGTGTGTAGGTTCGGAGTGAACCACACACTAAAAGTCGTCTAGATACATTCGTTTCGTAGAAGTTAAAACATCTTATATTATGGAACAGAATGAGTAGATGCTAGAATGGAAAAGAAGATTCGAGGGTTAGCAATGTTGGAATTTGCTAGTCTTGATACAATGGTTAATGTTGAAAGTTAACCGTGCACTATATAGTGGTAAGATAAGATAAGACAAATCTCTAAAAATATGGTCTCATCATATCAGCTTAACCAAAGACTAGTGCATGAGGCTATAATCATTGAATCCAAGGTTGTTTTCATAGAGTACGACCCTTACACAAGCATTGAGGTGATTGTTCAAGTGTATGGAATGTGGTCCGTAACATCCTCTTGATGCTAAAATTTCCATAATTTCTGAAAGAAAACTAAAATCAGTGGACTAAAGTGCATTATGCTAAAGGTCCAAAAAATATAGTCAAGTTCATACGAGTAAATAAACATAGTACCGATACAAGGACATGTTTCAAAAGAGAGGAGACCAACAAGTTGAAAGCCGATGACTTCAGACAACCAAACAAAATAAACAGTTCAACATGGACTAGAAATATTTGTCTAATTGTAGAACCAACTATTACATATGGATTACATCAGTACGTACTGTGGCAACATGTATTTCGTGAAGGTTGGTACGAACCAAAGAGGATGCTTCACCGTTCCTGTCCAGAAGAGAGGGTTACTAATTCCCTCAAGGACATTGATTTCAGAAGTAACACCGCAGTCTTTACCACTAAGACTGAAGCGACATAATTCAGGATGCACCTCTTTGGAAAGCCATGATGCAGTTGGTAAGATGTAGACACAGTTGCTTCTCGTTAGATAACCCGAGGTAAGATCTGCACCGCCTATGCGCATGATAATCGGATAGTTCACTCCAAGGAAAAGAGAATATGATCCAAGGTCAGCAATCCTATCCCATGGATTAGCTTGATCAACCTGACCAGTTTTCATTGAGAACACCAAGCAGCAAAACCCGGAAGTATAAGTGGAGATAGTGTGACCGTAGTGTACAAAACAAGGATGAGCAGCACCAGTACGATGGCAGAAATGACAATGAAGATAGCTGGGATCATAAGAAGTGCCAAGCGTATATATATAAAGAAGTCTAGAACCATCTGCAGATCTTGCTAACCACCAAAAAAGTAGTCGTGCTCGTTTCCAGTAGCATTAAGAAATGAATCCACCAACTCATCCGCGGCAGCTGGTCGCACCAAGACCAGCGCAGGACCTTGAAAAGGTAGCAGAATGTGTTAACTTATGATTCTGGCAGCATGATATAGTGAATCCTATAGAAAAATTTCCTTCCAATTGAACTGCATGCAAAGTAGCTCGAACATAGGAAAAACAACTACGGCCTAAAATCATACAAAGGAAACAAAGCATTATATAATAGGGAAATTTCCTAGAGAACGCACTCATCTTTTTTTTGAACAAGACGGGCAATTTTTGGCTCGTTTTGTCTAAAAAAGGCAAAAAGAATTGACCTGTTCATTTGCAGTGGAACTATCGTGGTGTGGAACACGACAGTGCCATAGGGATGGCATGAAGGGGACACTCAGGATGCTATCGGTGGCTACTCGCAACGGGTTGGGCACAGATACTGCAAACACCGTGATGTACCCAGGTTCGGAGCCCTCTTGGCGAGGTTAAACTCCTACTCCTGCAAGGATCTACTATCAAAGGGGGCGAATGCCCAACACAGGTTCTCCTTGAGCTGTTTCCTTAGCTACTTCTCGCTTGGAATTGTTGAAGTCCTTCTTCTTCTATCTATTTTCTACTTACCTAGAACCCTAGCACTACCTCCCCTTATATACAGGTTGAGGAGGTAGCTTACAAGGTAGGTTCTAGGGTTTACTGTTTGGATTTGGGCCTTACAAAGTGGGCCGGCTAGACAGGGCCAAACGGTAGGCCCAGGTCTATTCAAGCCTCCAGTACAGGGGAGGTCCACGCTTCAATGTCCAACGCCCCTGCTTTTACTCGTCATCCGGCTCTTTATCCATCAACCGGTTCTTTATGCGTAAGGCAGGGCTTTCCTCATCAGCCCTTGCTTTGCTCGTCATCCTCTAGCTTTGGCACAGTTGTCCAGTAGCGCTGGCCAGGCTAGCCAGCCTATCCATCCAAAGGTGCGCTTAGCAAGGAGCCTCACCCCCCGTACCATGACCAGCGGATCCGAGGCGGCCGGCTAGCAGCGGCCCCTCAGCCTGTTCTTCTGGCTACCCGACTAGACGGGCCAGCCGAGGAAACTTGAATGCGAACCGGGTGGGGATCCCACCCGGCCGTGGTTCCTTAATCTGGCCCCAGACGGCATATGCTCCTTGGAGCCGGCCGGTTGGTCCCGTCTTGACCTACCCGGGGGTCATTCCCCCGACACTAGTCCCCGAGCGCGTTAGGATTTGGCCCTGTGGAGAAGTTCTTGCGTGCTCATTTGAAATGATTGATGATGCAGATGCTTTGTCGTTTTCATTTGTCTTGTAGTCTTTGTCTTGTAATCTTTGTCCTGTAGTCCTTGTCTTGTACCGGCTTGAGATTTTGTGTTGTTTCCCGGCTAGGGTTCACTGGCTACGGAGCCGACGGTCCCACCCACAGGGTGTGAGCGGTGATCCTCTTGACCGGTTGCCGCACCCGGCCAGGAGAGGGATCACTAGTTTGCTTTCGTCGGCGCTTGCATCAGCCATGCATGCCGTTTCTGGCGCGCGTCAGGCATGCCTGCCTTTTCTGGCACGCGTCGTGTCAGTTTGACTTCTGGGTCTGCCGTGGCAGTTTTTTGGTAACGGCGCGCATGCCTTCATCATTGTGTCCTCTTGGAGATCGTGGGCGCGGTTTGCCTCCCGCGTTAACTTCCGCTTGATCTTCTGTGCGCGTGGCGCTGGCGCACGTGATCCGCCCCGAACCATCGTGGGGTGGTTGCTTACCATGTGGCACAGAGGGAGGGGAACCGGCGTGGTGCAGTGGGGGTCATTGCTTGCCATGTGGTGCAGAGGTAGGGGAACCATCGTGGCTGTTTTTCCCTGATAAATATGTGCGCCAAGGAGCAGTGGTTCCTCAGTTCGTCTCCCTTCGCGTGCCTCCTTGTTCTCCCTTGCGCTCCAGCCTCTCACTGCCCCTCTGCACCACCGCTTCTTAGTCGCTGACGCCGCCCGTCTTCCTCGACAACGGGAACTCGCGCCTCCATCACGTCTACTTTTCCAGGCAACATGCTTCCCGAAGTCGCCGGCGGCTGGTGCGGGTCGTATGTGACAGAGGAGTTGGTGAAGAATTACCGGCGAGGGAAGTTCCTCCCGTCGGAATGGTTGGTTAAGCACCGCCTCGTGCCAGAGGGCGATCGGGTGCCTAACCCCTAGTCCGGCGAGGCCGTCATCTTCCTCGCCCACTTCGCTCGTGGCCTCGGGCTGTCCCTGAGCCGCTTCGTCTTGGAGCTTCTGGTCACCTTCGACCTGCAGCTCCACCACCTCGGAGCCAACGCCGTGTCGATTCTGTCGCCTCACACGGCCTGCTGCGAGGCGTTCCTCGGCGTCTGCCCTGATGCCGCGAATTTCTTGAAGTTCTTCTACTTCAAGGTGCATGTGGTGGGGAAGGGCGGCTCGTTAATGGAGACGGACTGCTGCCCCATCTATCCGTGGCCATCAACACCCAAACCGCGCCTGGAGCTCCCCAACACCATCAAGCTCTAGCAGCGCTCGTATTTGAAGGAGATATGCCCTAGACGCAAATAATAAATAGGTTTTTATTGTAATATCTCAATTAGTTTATAATAGTTTCATATTGTGCTAGAACTGTGCCAAGTAGAAACATTGGTACAGGTGTGGTATGAAACAACCAAGTCCCTAGTAGCCTCTATTCATACTAGTTCGTTGGTCACGAAGATGATCTAGGTTTCAAGATCATGGGCATTTATGCCGACTGACAACGGGATCATATCATTGGAGAATGATATGATTGGACATTCCTTGAAGGATTGAAACACGATCAAGTCATATAGTTCATTGTTGCAATAGCTATAACTAGACTCCTTCTCCTTAGACCGTGAGCTCATATTACTCACTATTTCCCGAGGCTGCTTTGACTGCATCAAGCGCCACTTGGTAATACAGTGGTTATAAAGGTGTACGTTGGGTATACCAAAGGAACAGTTGATGACATGTGACTGCAAGACCGGGATTTGTTCACCCACATGAAGGGTAAAGATACATACGGCCGGCTTGGTGAGATTACATCTATAAATGTTGCAACATGTGACTCGGTCATGTGGATGTAATATCACGGTAACATGAAAACAGAAATTGTTGTGAACGAGATTGAACAAGGTATGGGATACCAATGATCGGATCTCGGACAAGTCGTATCGAGAAAAGAAAGGAAGAGGATGCTACAATTAGCGGTTCAAACGACATTGTCATCAAGAATGCATAGGGTCACATGGACATCCCTGGTCCCTCTGTTGATCATTGATACTGATCATGTCTAGAGCAATACCGAGCCGTGAGAGGATACACTTAAGGGTATGATGAGAGCGATCATTTGTAAGACAGAATCACATTAGAGAAAGAGAGAAAGACATAATTGTTCCGCAGAGAAATCTGAAGCTGTTCGGAGAAAGAATAAAGGACCGGAATTTTTCCGGGAAAGATTCGAAGTCGTTCGGAGGAAATCGAAAGGGAACCGAAAGGTGTTTCGGGTCAAGACAGATTTTGTAATATGTATTTGCATATTAATGAATGTAATTAATATTAAATATAATATTAAAATCTAATTTGAAGGGTTATTCCACTAATGGGCCAAATTTCCTAGTGAATAAAGGCCCATGAGGGAAAATCGAAGGAGGGAAGGGCCAAGGCCCAGCCGCCACAAGGGGGCCCACCCGGCCAGCCTAGGGCTGTGTGCAGGGTGGGGCCCACCCCTGGCCGGCTGGCCCATGAAGCCCTAAGGGCCCATGCGCCTCCCCCTCTCCCTTGAATAGTCCCACATGGGAAACCCAAAGGGGAGGGCACACCCCCTCCCCCTATATAAAGGGGTGCCCATGGTTGGGATTGAACACACAACTTGAGAAGTCCTTTGGTTGAATTTCTCCCTCCCTCTCTCTATACCTTGTGACCATGGCCCCAAGTCTGGGCTATGCAATCAAGGCACACCTGTAGTATGCCATTGCACTGCAGGGATTCCTATTCGGATATCAACTTCCGCACTCCCGGCGGGATCGGGGAGCCGGAGGTTTCATCGTGCACCGGATGTGTACGAAGACACGAGGCGCAACACTTGGGGCGCTTAAATGTCGTGAGCCGGAGCTGTTGCTCGATGAAGATGAAGAAGGAGCAAGGGGTGACCTGCGAGGAGCTTCACGACCTTGAGGTCGGCTACGAGTACGACTACTTCAACCACGTTCCCCGTGGAACGTTAACCGCGTACGGTCTACAAGGGTATGTCTTCTCTATGCATTGGCCGTTACTAAATTACTACATAGATAGATCCTAGGCAGTTTTTGGGGTTCCATCGTAGGAATTTTTTTTTTCTGCTGCGATCCCCAACAGTATTTTTACGTGCGCAACAACACGGAGGTGGACTTCATCAAGGTCCCCGCCTTCGCCAACGTCCCCTCCAGCCGGAAGGCCTGGACCATCCAGCTCTTGGGCGCCCAGGACGACATTGATCGGATGGGCGCCCGGTTGGCCGTCCTTGTGGACAAGGAGCGGCTCACCGCCCAGGATATTCTATTATCCTGGATGGTGAACCGCGTGCTCCCTCTGCAGTAATGGTCACACAAGATGTGCCACCTCTTCGGCCATCTAGACCCCACTCGGTTGTCCCGGCTGGAGGTGCCGCGTGCCGCCCTCCGCGAGTGGCTCGCCACCATCTCAAAGGAGGCGCTGGAGGAGGACTAGGCGTTCTCCTGCCGGCCATACCACCACGGCCGGCTTCCGTTGAAGGTATGTTCTTCTTGCTCTTCTCCAGGTGGATTTTCCCGAGGGACTCCCATTTCGTGCCTCTTATCTTCCCTTGTTGAGTAGCTTTTCACGGTGCAGCTAGCAGAGGATGGTATGGGGGACACCGAGCTCCCTAGCTTCACCGCGGACTTCCAGCTGGCGAAGGCTCCGCCGGCGGAGGCAGAGCGGTTCCCCATGCAGGCCGACGAGGGCAGCGAGTTCCCACTCGGTGAGAATTGGTCCTCTGCCTTTGTCTGCCTTGCCCTTTTATGCATGTAGTCGTAATATTGACATTTTGCTTGCACTTGGAATAGCCGCCCATCGCAAAGATGTGGACCTGGCCGAGGTCGCCGCGCCCAGGGGCAGAGGGAAGCGGGCCGCCACCACCGTCGCCGCTCCAGCCGGGGGTGGCGCCAAGAAGGTGCATCGCCCCCGCCCTGCGGCCACCATGTCGAGCGTTGCCGGGTAGGTGCCTTTGTCTTCCTGGGAGTTGTATTGATTTACTCGTATTTGCGTTGCTCACTCCTTGTGCTTCTACAACGAGGCTATGACCTTGCCCGGCTCCACTACCATCGCCACCGTGTCCTCCCCTCCGCCTACTGCGGAGGCGAGTGCGCCGGCTCTGGCTCCCGCGGCTGGGCCGGTGCGGACGCGACAGAGGTGGTGCCGCCGGCTGCGCCCGTGACGCTTCACTGGGACGGGGCCATCTCCCGGCTTGCTGAGGGTCTTCTGTTCGGGCGTGCCGGCGCGGCCGCGCCTTCCCCCGGCTCGACGGTTGGTGCTGACTCTGGCGCCTACCGGGTGGAGGAGTCGGTGGAGGTGCTGCCGCCGAAGGTCCCCTTCCAGCCGGAAGGTGAACCCTCCATGGCACAGGTGAGCGACGATGACCTCCAGGTCACTGGGGGACGATGGCTCGGGCCACGCCGCTGCTGGACGCTCTCCTGGCGCAGTTGCCGGAGACGGTGCCTCTGCCCGTTGGCCAGGCCCGCCAACTGGTGGGGGAGCTGGAGCAGGGGCTCGACCAAGCCAGGGCGCTGGGGGCCTTCATCGAGGTATGTGCTCGATCACCAATCTTGGTGTTTTTTGTTATCTTGCGACGCAGTTGGTTCGTTTGGTTTTTATCTCCCTTTTCTTGTACAGAGGGCTCTTGCTAACGCCACCAAGACCTCGCAGGACCTGGGCCGTAAGATTGCTTTCTCTGCCGTATCTTCTCAATTGCACGATTTCTCGTGCTTCTTATTGAGTATTGGTTACCCTCATGTAGCTCTGCTGGCGGACCGGGACCGCGAGGTGGCCCAGCTAAAGGGGAAGTCGCCCGGCTGGAGGAGTCCAACAAGACCCGCCAAGACCAGATCGCCAACCTGACTGCGCAACAGGAGCTGATGGAGATCAAGGCTAGCAAGGCCAAGAAGACGACGGACACCCAGGCCGAGGCGCTGAAGAACTTGGAGGGGCTTTACGCCACCCAGGCGGATGCCCTCAAGGCTTCCAAGGCCAAGGAGGCGGTGGCACTATCGGAGCTTTGCCAGATCGCTGAGATCATTGTCAGTAAGTGCCCTTGACCTGAGCTAATTTTGCAGCTTTGCCCTTTGTAGTGAGTGTTGATTACTGTTTCTTTTTTCGGCTACAACTCAGTATCCTGAGGCGATAGATCAGGCGCTGGGCCAGATTCCCGAGACAGATCCGGACATGGATCTCCACCCGGGGGAGCTGGTAGCGGTCGTCATCGAGTAGGCAAACCGGCTTCGCACCGCCGCTCTCGGGGTCTTGGACTATGTCTGGCCCGAGGTCACCCCGCTAGCCACCATGGATGTCTTGGTCGAGCGTCTTATGGGCGCTCCAGACCTCATGAATGTGGCCCGGGAGTGGGCGGCCCGGGGCGGCACGGAGATGGTGCTGGCGCTGCTGAAGTCCTGGTACCCAGACGTGGATCTGTGGAGCCTTTCCCGCAGATTTTGCCAAGGGACCAGCTATGACCAGCTTCGCGCCGAGGTTCCTGATATCTTCTCCTGTGGCGTGATGATCGGGAGCTTCGTCGCGCTGGACAAGGACTTCAGCGATCCAGTCGGCATGAAGCGGTACAACCGTAGCCCAGATGCGCCACGCACTGATGCTCCAGCTGTGCCACAGACCGCCTCGACGGACGTTGCCTCCAGTAGCTGCGCTCCAGTGAACCTGATCCTCAGTGAACCTGATCCTCGGTATGCCAGGAGTATTTGTGATTGAAAAACTCGTCTTCTTGTTGTTCCCGTGTAAACTATTGTCGTTTGGTTATTGAACTCTTGAGTGAGCATCGTCTCCCTCTGTATGTTTGCTTGTGCTCTTTTGCTTGCACTTTCTGTTCTGCATTTTCTGTATGCTTGATTCTGTGTGCGGGTGCACGAGCGCACCCACAGGGTGTAGGCCCTGAGGTTCGGGCCGGCTACAGAATACAGCCGGGTTGAAGCTCCTTTGTTTTTTCTTGTTTGCAGGTTTCTGTGTGGGTGCGCGCGAGCGCACCCACAGGGTGTAGTCCCCGAGGTTGGGTGTTCGTCTGGAAGCCGGGTCGAAGCTCCTTTGTCCTGCTCTGCTGCCGTCTGGAAGCCACCTGCCTCCGGCTTGGGTGTTCGTCGTCGAACTTTGGCTCATGCAAGGATAGAAACAAACAAGTTGTTTGCCTGGTTAAGCATATACATGTTTATACTGTAATCTTATAGTTACTAGTTTTGAAATTTCAGCTATTTCGCGCAAATCCAATGTCTTTGCCCTTTTCTCAGTGAGCATTGGCCAGTTTTGATGCCATTCCCTTGTTGGATTTTAGCCGGAGTCGAAGGGTTAGCTTAGTAGGCGTACTGCACAATACTTCGGGTTTGGGTCATTTTCTTTGAGCAAGCGAGCGCAGCCATGTCATCCAGACATTTTTGTTTTCCTCGGGGCCTTTTCGTGTAGGGGCCTTTTAGTGTTCTGCTCTTGCCGGATCTGTCAGACGGCTTGCGGTCTACAGCCGGAACTGAAGAGGGAGCCTTAGGAGCTGCATACAGTACTTTTCCGCGTGGGTCACGCAGCCATCTGGGCCAACCGACGAGTCCCCGAGACGGATCGTCGGCTCCGGGGTTAGAGTAATGCAACCAGAAAACCAACTTGTGTAGCATGACTTGTTTATTTATTGCGGAGTCCCCGGGACTGTGTCGAGGCTCCCATGCTTGTTTGTTACATGAGGTTAAGATACATACACTTCTTGCTCAAGTGTAAAAGGGGCAAAGCAGGCTCGCTATCCAAGGGCGTTTAGTTTCTTTGCATGAGCAATCCATCTTGTTCTTTTCCAGCTTGCGGGCATCGATGAGGTAGTACGAGTTGTTCTGCAGTGCTCGGCTGATGATGAATGGGCCCTCCCAAGGCAGAGACAGCTTGTGCATCTCCTTGGTGTCTTGAACTAGCCTTCGCATTAGGTCACCCTCGCAGAACGAGATGCTGCGTATCCGGCTGGCGTGGTAGCGACGCAGGTTTTGCTGATAGATGGCGGATCTGGACAAGGCCAACTCGCGTGCTTATTCAAGGAGATCGACACTGTCTTCCCATGCTTCTTTCGCCTACTGTTCCATGTAGAGCAGTTTGCGGGGTGCGTCGAACTCGATGTTAGTGGACAAAACCGCCTCCGCCCCGTAAACGAGGAAGAAGGGAGTGTAGCTGGTGGACCAGTTTGGCGTGGTGTGAAGGCTCCATAGTACAGCTGTCAGCTCCTCGATCCAGCAGCCGGGGGATCGCATCAGCGGTTCGGCCGGGGCTTGATTCCGGCTAGGACCAGGCCATTTGCTCGCTCGCACTGCCTGTTGGATTGGGGATGTGCCATAGATGCGAGGTCCAGGCGGATGCCCTTATCTCCGCAGAATCGTGCAAAAGCTCCCTTGGCGAAGTTTGTGCCGTTGTCGGTTATGCTGCTGTTGGGGTAACCAAAGCTTGTAATTATGTCTGTGAAGAACTTGACCAATGTTGGTCCATCCAGCTTCTTTATTGGCTTTGCCTCTATCCACTTGGTGAACTTGTCCACCGCCACCAGCAAGTGGGTCATGCCGGACCTGGCCGTCTTAAAAGGGCCAACCAAGTCCAGCCCCCAGACGGCGAACGTCCAGGTGATGGGGATCGTCTTGAGTGCTACATACAGAGTGTGATTCTGCTGGTTGAACCGGTGACACCCGTTGCATGACCCGATGATCTGCTCCGCGTCTTCCAGTGTCGTGGGCCTGTAGAACCCATGGCGGAATGCCTTCGCCACTATGGCCCGTGACGACGCGTGCTGTCCGCATTCGCCCTGGTGGATGTCGACCAGCAGCCGGATTCCTTCCTCTTGGCCTACACATCATTGATAGATGCCGCCGACGCTGCACTTGTAGAGCTCGTTGTTGATGATGGTGTATGCGCTGGCTCTGCGCTTCACCTGCCTTGCATGTACCTCTTCTTCGGGAAGCTCTCCTTTGGCCAGGAAATCCATGAACGGCTTGGCCCATATTGGGGTTTCCCGGATGGCGTACACCGCCTGCATCAGCAGATTCACTTCTGCCCGGATGACTGGGTCGGGTTCATCCGGAGGCCGACCGGGTGGAGTGGTGGAGCCGGTAGCCTCTAGGATGGAGGCGGCAATCCCCAGATGCGGTGCAGCCGTCGCGGAGGTCTTGGAGCCGGCACTCCCCTGGTGCGGCGAAGTAGTCCCTGGGTGCGGTGCAGCCGTCACGGAGGTCTTGGAGCCGGCAGTCCCCGGGTGCGGTTTAGCCGTCACGGAGGTCTTGGAGCCGGCAGTCCCTGGGTCCGCATCCAACACTATGGAGTCGGATTCGCGAGACAACGTGATTGATGGCTCGCGCAAGTGCTCGAGGGAGACTCCAGGCAGAATTGGCTGTCTTGTTGACCAGATGCAGGCGAGCATGTCTGCGGCCTTGTTGTTTACCCTGGGAACATGGTGAAACTCGCATCCTTCAAAACAGGCACATAGCTATTGTACGAAGAAACGATATAGGGCCATGTTTGCATCTCTGGCGTCCCAATCGCCTGACACTTGCTGCACCACTAGATCAGAATCGCCGAAGCATAGGATGTGTCGGATGCCTATTTCCTTTGCCATCTTGAGGCCGTGGACGAGCGCTTCATACTCGGCCACGTTGTTGGACGCGCGGAAGTGAATTTGTAGCACGTATTCCAGCCGGTCTCCTTTTGGAGAGGTGATGACCACTGCGGCTCCGAGCTCTCCATACATCTTGGAGCCATCGAAATGCAGCTTCCAATGCGTGGAGTCAGGGAAAGGCAGTATGTACTATGTTTCTGCCCAATCGACAAGGAAATCCGCCAAGGCCTGAGACTTGATCGCCGTTCTTGGCTCGTACTGTATGTTGTGGGCGGTGAGCTCTATGGCCCATTTTGCCACCCGGCCTATGGCATCTCTGTTCCCGATGATTTCCGAGAGTGGCGCTAGTGCCACCACCTAGATGGAATGTTCTTGGAAGTAGTGCTTCAGCTTCTTGGCGGCCATGTATACGCCGTACACCAGCTTTTGGTAATGAGGGTAATTCTGCTTCGAGAGCGAGAGCACCTCACTCAGGTAATACACGGTCATTACACCGGCTACGCCTTTCCTTCTTCCGGGCTCTCCATTACCAGCAACACACTAACGAATTTGTTTGTTGCCGTGATGTACATCAACATGCGTTCCTTTGCTGCTGGTGCTACCAGAATAGGTGGTGAGGTGAGCATGCGCTTGAGATTGTAGAAGGCTTCATCCGCCTGCGATGTCCAGACGAATTTGTCCATCTTCTTCATGAGTTGGTACAGTGGGAGTGCTTTCTCGCCTAGCCGGTTGATGAACCGGCTGAGGGAGGCCAGGCATCCGGTGAACTTCTAGACATCTCTCAAGTTCTTGGGCGGCTGCATGCGCTCGATCGCGCCAATCTTCTCCAGGTTCACCTTGATTCCTCGCTCAGACACGAGAAAACTGAGGAGTTGGCCTGCTGGGATGCCAAACACGCACTTCTTGGTTCAGCTTCATCTAGAACCGGCGAAGGTTGGTGAATGTTTCCTTCAGATCCTCTAGGAGTGTCTGGCGTTCCTTGGTCTTGAGCACCACATCATCCACGTAGGCATGTACGTTTCTGCCTATCTGAGTTTGCAAGCACTCCTGCATGCAGCGTTGTTATGTTGCTCCAGTGTTCTTCAGTCCAAACGGCATTGTGGTGTAGCAGTAGGCTCCATAAGGAGTGATGAATGCTGTCTTTATCTGATCAGCAGGGTTCAACCGGATCTGGTGGTAGCCAGAATACGCGTCCAGAAATGACAACAGCTTGCAACCGACCGTGGAATCGATCACTTGGTGTATCCTTGTGAGGGCGAATGGATCTTTGGGGCATGCTTTGTTCAGACTGGTGTAGTCAACACACATGCGTCAAGTCTTGTTCTTCTTCAGCATGAGTACGGGGTTTGCTAGCCATTCCGAGTGGAAAACCTCCATGATGAATCCAGTTGCGACCAGCCGGGTGATCTCTTCCCCAATTGTTCTTCTTTTTTCTTCCGTGAAGCGGCACATTGACTGTTTGACCGGCTTCGCGTCCGGCCTGATGTGTAAAGAGTGCTCGGCGAGCTCCCTCGGAACACCTGGCATGTACTCGGGGGACCATGCAAAGATATCCCGATTCTCACAGAGGAAGTCGACGAGCGTGCTTTCCTATTTGCTGTCAAGGCCGTCTCCGAGCAGGACGAACTTGTCCGGCTCGGCCTCATTCAGTAGGATCTTCCTCGTGCCCTTGGACGGCTTGAACTATGCCTCTCCGGCAGGCTTGGGCTCGCTTGCCGGCATGTCCTTCTGTAGGGCCGCCACGTTCTGCATGATTATGCGTTTTTCTTCCGCGATGATCATGGCCTCCGCTATTTTGGACCCGTTTGTGGCGCATTCCACATACCGCCTACAACATCTAGCCACGGTGATGACGCCCTTGGGACCTGGTATCTTCATCTTGAGCTACGTGTAATGTGGTATCGCCATGAACTTGGTGAGAGCTGGGCGTCCCAGGATTGCGTGGTACGCGCTGTAGAGGTTGACCACCTCGAACAGATGGGCTCGCGGTGGAAGTTGTCCTCCGTGCTGAAGATGACGTCCAGCCGGATTTTTCCGATTGAGGAGTGTGACGGGCCTGGGACGGCTCCGTAGAAGGAGGTGCTTGACGGCTCTAGCTGTGACTCGCTGATACCGAGTCGGTCGAGCGAGCTGCGGTACAGGAGGTTGATGCTGCTCCCTCCATCTACGAGGACGCGGGAGAACTGCATGAATGCTTCTGGGAGACAATGATAGGATCCAGAACCATCACGTAGGTGCCTGGGTTAGGCAGCTCAGCTAGCTGGTCCTTCTGGCTCCATGCAACCTCTTGCTCCGACCAGTTGAGGTACTGGGGAACAGGAGGAACAATTGTGTTCACTTCCGCCTCGCAACGCCTCTTGTTGTGCTTGGTCTCCGGCTCCGTGGTGAAGATGTGGTAGTTTCCCACCTAGCGGGGGTAGTTGTTGTCGTCGTCTTCCCTTCGACGCTGGTTATTACGATCGCCTGGCGGCCCGCCGGCTGGAGGAGGTGGCGCCTGGCCAGTCGGTGCGCCAGCAATCTCTGCCATTTTCTTTGTCCAGGTGCACTGGCTTGTGGTATGCGTGGCTGGCTTGTTGCCTCTGCTATGGAACTTGCATGGCCCATCAAGCATCGTCTCGATGGTGTTCTTGGGCCTTGGAGGCCGGTCATCAGGCTTCTATCTCTGGCTTCCTCCTACAACCAGATCCTCCTACACTGCCGCCACCTGCCTAGAGCCATATTGGTGGTCTGGCTAGTCGTCCTTTCTTTTGCCGTGGCGGTTATCGTGCCGCTTGGAATTGTCGCCATTTCCCTCCGGCTGGCGCCGATACGGTGACGTCGATGATTATTTGCCCTTGGTCGTCCACCCGGACGAATCTTTTCATTGCCGCGTCAGCCGTGGCGTACTTGTCCCCGATGGCCATGGTCTTTGCCATGGTTGTGGGTTCCACCCGGCGAAGCTAATGCTTGAGCATAGTGCCGTCTGTGCGGCCGTTGATGAAGAAATCAACCGCCTAATGTTCGCGTAGCCCCTCACAGGAGTTTTGCATGCTCATCCATCAGGTGCTGTAGGAGCAATCGGATTCATCCGGGCCTTGCACGCAGAGAGCAAGCTCGCCAGGTCGGCCTGGGCGCATGTAGGTGCAGGTGAAGTTGCGAACGAACGCCTGCTCGAAATCGATCCAAGCATTGATGCTGTTGTCGGGAGGCTATTGAGCCACGTCCTAGTTGAGTCGAGGAGCATGAGAGGGGTGTAGCGTACTACTACCCGGCGGTTGCCGTTGGCGATGCCCATGGCGGTGGTGTAGTCCACCAGCCAGTCCTCCGACTTGACCGAGCCGTTGTACTTTGGCATATCCCTTGGGAGTGAAAATCCCTTTGGAAATGGCTCGTTCCGGTTGCGCGGTCCAAAACATCTTGGTCCGGCTAGACTTTCTTCCTCCAACATGCATGACTGGACCAGCAGGTCGATTCGCGCGTGCGCGTCTTGCTGTTCATCCAGCTCGAGCGGTCCCAGCCGGCCAGATAAGCAGGACTTGGGCAGCGCTTGGCCTTTCCCGGCTTCGTCGGCCGGCTGGCGGTTCTTGCTGGTAACAGCTGCCGCGTCGCGGGCATTGTGCCCACGGCCTGCAGATCCACGGTGTGGGCGGTTGCTCTGCCTTGCTCCATTTGGGGAAGATGCCTTGCTGCCACCTGCAGCCGGATCCGCCATCCGGCCAGCCATGCTGAGTTCTACTGTTGCCAGCCATGCTGAGTTCGGCTTCAGCCTGCTACTTGTTCGCTGTGACCACGAGGAGCTGAACACGCGCCTGTTGATGGAGCAGTTCTTCGCCCTCCAGGTGGCTTAGCTCTGCAACTGCTGCCTCCGCGGCCCTCATGTTCTTGGCGGGGGTGCTGTAGACCGGCTGTACCACGGGCAAGCACAGATCAGCCGTGCGATCCATCTCCGAACCGAGGTTCCGGCCTTATGGCGGGGCCAGGCGGCTGGTGCCAGGAAGGCGCGCGAAGTCGTGTACGATGTTGTACTCCCGCATGGTGGCGTTCCTCCGTCGTTGGGCGGCTGCCACCTTGCCCGCTTCCTCTAGAAGGTTCTGGTGGGTAGTCTCCAGGGCCGCCGCAGCTGCAGCTGGATCCGCCTCGATGGGGGTGATGGGGTGTCGGAGGTGCTCGATGGAAGTGTTGATTAGGTCTGAGTTCAGGAGGCGCGAGTTGGTGGCGCGGCCGTCCATGTTGTGCTCCAGAGTTGGGCGATGGTTCTCCACCGAGCCCGCCATCATGACCTCGACGCTGCCGCTGGTGATGCGCGAGGTGGAGAAGCCAGGGGGCGCGCCGAAGGTGGTGACGACCTCACAAGGGAAGGCCTCAGGGACGGTGACGACGTAGACGCGGTGCTCGCCGAAGTGCATGATGGAGCCTCCGCTTCGGAAAACACCCTCCGCGAAGCAAGACACGTTGTCAAGGACGCAGTCGTAGGAGCCAAGGGTGAGGACGAGGCTGGAGGCGACTCGCTCACCGGCGACGAGCGGAATTCCCGTGCGAGAGATGATCCCAGCCGAAGCGGTGTGCCCCACGGTGGGCGCCAACTATCGTGGTGTGGAACACGGCAGTGCCATCAGGGATGGCATGAAGGGGACAATCAGGATGCTATCGGTGGCTACTCGCAATGGGTTGGGCATAGATACTGCAAACACAACGATGTACCCAGGTTCGGAGCCCTCTCGGCGAGGTTAAACTCCTACTCCTGCAAGGATCTACTATCAAAGGGGGAGAATGCCCAACACAGGTGCTCCTTGAGCCGTTTCCTTAGCTACTTCTTGCTTGGAATTGTCTAAGTCCTTCTTCTTCTATCTATTTTCTACTTACATAGAACCCTAGCACTACGTCCCCTTATATACAGGTTGAGGAGGTAGCTTACAAGGTGGGTTCTAGGGTTTACTGTTTGGATTTGGGCCTTACAAAGTGGGCCGGCTGTACAAGGCCAAACGGTAGGCCCAAGTCCAGTCAAGCCTCCAGTACAGGGGAGGTCCATGCTTTAGTGTCCAGCGCCCCTGATTTTACTCATCATCCGGCTCTTTATCCATCAGCCAGTTCTTTATGCGTAAGCCGGGGATTTCCTCGTCAGCCTCCAGCTTTGGCATAGTTGTCCAGTAGCGCCAACCAGGCCAGCCAGCCTATCCGGTCAAGGGTGCACTCAGCAAGGAGCGTCACCCCCCTGCCCCCCCGTACCATGACAACTGGATCCGAGGCGACCGGCTAGGAGTGGCCCCTCAGCCGGTTCTGCTGGCTACCCGGCTAGACGGGCCAGCCGGGGAAACTTGAATGTGGACAGGGTGGAGATCCCACCCGGCTATGGTTTCTTGATCTGGCCCCAGACGGCACGTGCTCCTTGGAGCCGGCCGGTTGGTCCCGTCTTGACCTACCCGGGTGTCATCCCCCCGACAGGAACTTTACGAAAACCCTTGCAAATGCAGAAAACATAGGATAGGAAAGACACTGGATTTTATATTTGCATGTCCAATTATACTCCTGCAGGATTATAGTGTGTTGGATTACATTGCATGAAAAAATCATTGAATGGATTCTTTTCAGGAGCTTCAAGTATTTAAATTCCTATCGAATGAATTAAAAGACATCCGAAAAATCTACTGTGCATAATTCAATCCGATGAATCAAATGGCTGCTATAAGAAAAAAATCCTATGGAAAAACTATGATTCGTAAAGTTCATAGAGTCTAAAATAACTACTCGCATTTTCATTTAAACGAAACACTCCCTATGTCAATTCAGTACAATAGCTTGGGCACATGAGTAATTAAGCTAGTACACTACATATGAAGGAATAAATACTAGGATACAGAGGATCCCAAACATGAACGTTGCCATACAGAGCTGTGGCGAACACCAGTCTGTCGTGGGTAATTCCATCATTGTAAGTTTAAGGGCTCGGGGTGTGGTTAAGAGGAAATGGAAGAACTGTCCATCCATCATCACCGCCCTGAAGGATGGCAATTCTGACATTGAAGACTGCAACAAGCGAGAAATCTTTATATCTCCCAGCAGCTGTGGGAACTTGGCAAATAGCAATCTTCTGCATTACAGCTGGAAGATCATTATCCAACAAGAACATGGTTGGTTGGTCGGTTGCTTGGAACGACAATTCTAGGAGAGGAATCTTGCGACGAGTGTACATGTTGCAAAGCTCCAACTTGCCTCTGAAGCTAGCCGTGGCAATCCAATCTCCATTAGCGCCTACCCACTGCCCAGAAGTATAGCTTGGTACCATAGCATCGAAGGAGAACCTGTCCAGCGGTGACAGCTTGCACGGGAGGCTATCAATTTTCATGTAATGCAAGAAATCTAGCGGTCCCTTCGTCAGGGGGGAATGAAGAACACATGGGAGGCCAAATGTTATTGAAGCATCCAGAGTTGCACTAGCTTTCGTAGATTCAAGAAAAAGTTTGGACGAACCGATTAGGCTGGCAGCGATGATGACATCGCATCGGGTTATGAGTTCTTCGAAGGGGCCTTCAGTAAACACGTCGTGAAAAAGCTCAGAATCATGCTCACTGTTCTTGCTCGCTAATGCCATCGCAAGGTAGCGTCTGTATTTCATTGATTGGGGTTTCAAAAGAGAGGGGGAATCGATGGTGGCAACTGCCTGAGCGAGATGAGGAAGAGAATCCGAAAGCGGCATATGGCGGCAGAAGTGGAACATGGTGCGGAAGGGGAAGACGCCAAGAAGAGAAGGGGAAGACGCCCTGAAGGGGACGGGGGAATAGGCAAGTGGGGAAAAGGTGGATTAATCAACAAGAGCGTGCGCTCCTCAGGTGCATTTCGAGGAGATAGTGACCCACCGACTCCCTACTCCCTAGTACCAGTAGACGTCTAGATGGCCGGAGTAGTTAATTTGGAGGAGACTATGACCGACCTGACTCTACTAGAAGCCTAGGGTACAGGTTGTACTGGAGTACTAATTTGGAAATCCGAGCTCTATAATTTTATTTTACTTGCATGGACGAGCTCTGTTTTTCCTTTTTCACGGAACGAGATTTGACTATGTTGTCCATAAGCAAAAAGTAGTCTTTATGGATGACCACATACATAGTAGAGCTTCACCTAAGCTTGTGGATTGTCCATAAGCAATATAAAATTATTTACTCTCTCCCCTCTCCTCTCTCTCTCTCTCTCTCTTGCATCTGTATACTTTTTGCAGACATATGGGTCCCAGCTTATAGATAAGTTAACGCTGTGTGGGACCCACCTTATGGCAAAACTTCACCTTAGGACATCCACTATGTTGTCCATAAGGGTGTCCACAAGCAAAAAGTAGTCCTTATGGATGAACGCATACATAGTAGAGCTTCACCTTAAGGAAAATTTCTAAAGGGTGACACATAAGCTTGTGGCTTGTCCAAGGGGACCCACAATGTTGCCATTGCCAAATCTGACATAAAGGTAAATTTGGCTTTGGTATAAAATATAGCAAGAGCTCCACAATGTACTAGTTCCAAATATTTATAACATGGGTCCCACCATCTAGCTAAAACAACACATGAAGCAAATATGGAACTACCCTCACAGTGTAGGGAACTAGTTCCAAAAGCCAAAAAAGCAAATTTGGCATCGGAGCAACTATACTTGCTCCGGTTCCCAGTTTTCTCTCATTTGGAACCACCTCCACAGTGTAGGGAACTAGTTCCAAAAGCCAAAAAGCAAATATGGAACCACTTTTGGCTACACATTGTGGGTGTAAGCAATATAAAATTATTTACTCTCTCCTCTCTCTGTCTCTTGCATGTGTGTACTTTTTGCAGACATTTGAGTCCCAGCTTATAGATAAGTTGACTTTATACATTATAGCTACTTCCACAAGCTGTGTGGGATCCACCTTATGGCAAAAGTTCACCTTACACATAGGTGAGGTGATTCCCTAAGCTTATGGGTCACCCTTAATCTTTTTGGCTTGTGGACAAGCTCCACTATGCATATGGATAGCTCTTCAGGTGTACTTTTTGGCTTATGGTGTGTTTTTTCATACATAGTCGTAACAAAGCTGTAGGTACATTTTATAGAAAGGACCAGCAGAAAACAAGGAGACACAATTAGGTCCCACAAAATTACAACAAGCACCATGCAAGGATTCATCGAAACACGGTCCAATCCCTGTAAGAACGAGCTATGTATTCTATTTGTCAATTCTATGCCCATGGAAAGCTAGTTTGGCAAGGAGCTACACTTTTAGTCCCACTTCTAACATCCAGGGTGCAAATTAGTCTCACATCTTGTAAATGGGCAAAACTAGCCCCACACCTTGCACCACAGGCATAGTTTAGTCTATTTCAAACGGATTGAATGGAATTTGAATGAACTGAGCGAATTTGACCGCTGTGAGTTGTCCTTACTCGGTAGTTTTGCGAGTTAGTCCATACTAGTAAGTTGCACCTGCCTTGCACATCAGACTCAGATAATAGAAGTATGACATATCATCACTATAAAATTATAATACTCCCTCTGGCCCATATTATTGTTCTCATCTTTATCTAGATTCGGATGTACCTAGTTAATAATTTTGACTAGATTCATTCGAATCTAGACAAAGTTGAGAACATTAATATAGACCGGAGGGAGTAGGTAAAGCTCGAAAAAATAATTATACTTCTGATCCAGATCCATAAAGTCTTGGGTGTATATCTGGTTCTTGTGCTTTATATAATATAGATTTCAACCTTTATTAGCTACTTTCGTAACATGTATTTGAGGTTTGTGCATAAATTTCATTGTGCTAAACACTATCAATAGAATCTTCTAGATCCCATAATGGAAAAGAAGATACAACCGCTAGCAATGTTGGGATTTTACAATCTTGATTCAACGACTAGTGTTCAAAGTTCTTCATACACCATTTAGTTGTAAGATGTAAGATAAGATAAGAAAAGCGAGGCGAGGGTAATTTATGGGCCCATGCAAGGCATCCTTGTTTATAGAAAAGCCCATGTGTTGAAGCTAATATCTTGGGAATTTGACATGATATGTGAACAACATATGTCCATGTGCTCATCCAACGTACTTGGGAATGCTCAAGTTGAATCGTCACATATAAAAAAATTGATGCATATGGATTGTGAAGTGTTTAAGAAAAGAATCAAATTTGGTTATATTTCACTTAACTTGAAACTAACGATGAAATATTGAGTGAAATGCACACATGTGCAGTTTTAGTTAACTTGAGCATTTGCAAAGGACACTGTTTAGCCAAGCTAAAACGACATCAATCTATGCAAAATTCTACATGAACTTTCAAAAGCAATAGAAGTCGTGGAAGGGCACCACTTGCAGGCCGATACTATTTTACTGTCTCAATCGCAAAAAGGCACGTTCAGGAAAGCTAAATGTGTACGTATTTGGTCAAATATGCTCAAATTTGTTTGAAATGGACTGATTTGCATCAGGGATGCATGCTTTGGGATTGATTTTGTCAAAACTGCAAGATATGGGACTAATTTGTACCCCGGGTGCGAGAAGTGGGACTAAAACTATATTTACCACGATCTTTGGCAAGAAACAAGTTATACAGATCCTCTAACTTATACTGTAGAAGAAAAGATAGAGAAGTCGTTGGACCCTAACTTTTCTTCTTCCAAACAATACAATATTAAGGCCTAAATATAGTAAAATTAATTTGTACTGCCTCCATCCTAGAGCTTATTAATTAAGGCTTATATTTTTGTACATGTGCCTTGCCATGTGTAGATGTGTGGCCATGTGTACATGTATTTGTACATGTATGTGTACGCATGTGTGGTGTCGGGCATGTACATGTATACGTGTAGCTGTTTGCGCTCGTGTGTGACGTGTGACTGGCCAATTATCTGCAGGCGTGCACATATACATTTCCATATACATGACATGTTTTAGTATGAGTATATGTATGAGAGCGAGCTGTGCTACAAACATATAATCCATCCGACCCATATTTGTTGGTTTAGATTCATCAAGATACGGATGTATCTAGTCAAGTTTTAGTGCTAGATACATTTATATATATCTAGAATATGTGCTATTGTGTTGTACGTATAACATACTCACCCCACCCGTTAACACACACACAAAAAAAAACATTACGATTGCTATATCTTATCTTATCTTACCATCTTACCACTATATAGTGTACGAATAACTTTGAATATTGACCGTTGGATCAAGACTCACGAATCACAACATTTCCAGCCGTCGGATCCACTTTTCCATTCTAGCATCTAGAAGATTCTATTGATAGTCTTCAACATAATGAATGCTATATACAAACCTCAAAACACACTTCTCCATCATACTAGAATCTTCTCCCTTGTAGCTAATAATCGTTGACTTCTACATGATCTTATCTTATCTTATCTTACCACTATACAGTGTACGAATAAGTTTCAATGTTGACCGTTGGATCAAGATTCACGAATCCAGCATTTCTAGCCATTAGATCTTCTTTTCCATTCTTACAACTAGAAGATTATATTGATATATAGTCTTCGGCATAATGAATGCTATGCACAAACCTCAAAACACACTTCTCCATCATACTAGAATCTTCTCCCTTGTTTCTCTAGACCATGTTATTAAAAATTGAATGTATTAGGTAGCTAATAATCTTTGACTTCTATATGACATACAAAGTACAAGGACCAAATATACACACATACTTGTTATATTAAAACACTTCTCTATCATTTTAGAATCTTTCAGACATTTCTATAGACCATGTTGCCAAAATTGGAAGTATTAGGTATATCTAACAAACATTGACTTCTACGTTGACTTCAACATGATACAAAGTACAAGAACCAAATAAACACCCACACTTTATATAGATGTCCATCAAATTTGAAACTTTTTGAACTTAACCTATTACATAATCATATCTTACCACTATATATATATAGTGTACGGATAACTTTGAACTTTGACTATTGGATAAAGATTGGAAAATCCCAACACTACTAAATAGAATTAAGATGGATCTTCAATCCATTCTAGCATCTAGAAGATTCTATTGATGTTCTTTTGTGCACTGAATGTTATGCACAAACTTCAAAACACACTTCTCGGTAATTCTACAATCATCTTCGCCATTTATCTAGAGCATGTCGAGTACTAGGTAACTAATAGTAGGTTGATTTCTACATGATACAAAGTAGAAAGAACCAAATACACACCTGGTACTTTATGGACATAGCTCTTAATTAAAATAGGTAAAGCAGAAAAAATTATAAATTTGATTAACATATATATATATATAACTAGTAAATTGCACGTGCCCTGCACGTGAGACTCAAATAATAGACGTCTGACACATATCAGCACTATATAAAATTATAATATAGGTAAAGTAGAAAAAAATATAAATTTGATCAACATTTATAAAGTATGGGTGTATATTTTGTTCTTGTACTTTGTACATTATATTTGGTAAGATGGTCAAGAGAAACGAGGGAGAAGATTCTAGTATGATGGAGAAGTGTGTTTTGAGGTTTGTGCATAGCATTGATTATGCTGAAGACTATCAATAGAATCTTCTAGATGCTAGGGGCTTGTTTGATTCGTAGGATAGGAAAAACATAGGATTACAATGTCATGCCCACTTTAATCCTATAGGAACCCATATATATGCAAGACAGTTTGTTTGATTTCGTCGAAGAAAAAAAGGATTCTAGGAAAGAGGTTTGGCCGTGGATCGATGTTAGATTTCCTATGCAATCTAGTGCAAAGGATTCTCTCGGAAAATTTCCGATAGGAATCAATAATCATACAAATCAAACAACCATTATAGAAAAAATTCTTATGGGATTTAATCCTATAAATTTCCCATGTAAATCCTTTCAATCAAACATGATGGCCTAGAATGGAAAATAAGATCCAACAACTAGAAATGTTGGGATTCACGAGTCTTGATCCAACGGTCAACATTCAAAGTTATTCATACACTATATAAAAAAAGCGGTAAGATAATCGAGAGATGAGATAGTGGTAAGATATACTACTCTTGTTGCTTCATGTCACACCCCGAGAAGAAGAAGCACGCACACACACACACACAGACTCACAGAGATTGCTCTTGAAGTTATACTATGAAACTATTTTGAAGGTGTACACTGTGGGTCAATATCTTGAAAATCGCCAAGATTTCTGAACGACTCAATATCTTGATATATATGAATTTGCATGTTGGCAACTCTTACACAGATTAAAAAAAACAAAGAATATAAAGGAAAATGAATAACATAAAAGGGTCCACATGACATCCTCTCGTTTGAGTACCATCCATGAAAAAATGGTAAACATGAGATTTGAAACAATCGAAAAAGCCGTAGTCACATTAGATATGGCCTGAACACTCGAGGGTTTCTCGAGCCAAACGACTGATTAGGTCATGGACATATCTACATCATAGTTCATGATAATGTTCCCATATTTGGTAAATGGGTGTGTCTTGCCATGGTATACAATTATGCTGGGTTGGTAGTTTCAAACTAGTATTAGGAAAAACATGTTCAAATTTCCGAGTTATATCTTTAGGGTCAGTGTTGTAAAAGTATAGGTCCTAGATCTATTTTGATTTTCTCTTTGGACCACTATGTAATTTGTATGCCCACCATTGGATTTTAACGCGCACGTTCTTGGTACTTCGGGGTAGATTCCTCGTTAGAAAGAACAAGAAAAAGTTTCCAGTGACCGAAATTATTTTGCGCATGAATATTTTGGATCTGAATGCCCTAGATCCAATTTTCAGAAAAAGGACTATTGTGCAAAACTTGAGTAATCCGTACTTCTACTGCACCAGGGGCACCAGAAAATTAACCCCAAAGTTGTGAAAGAAAAAAACAGTATAAAAAACAAAGAGCAAGAAGAGATTATTACTAGAGGCAACGCGAGAGCAGCGAAGGAGTTGAAGGCGGTGCGATGTCAGAGTAAAGCTACTTTGACGGGTTTCTAACATGAGGTACAGGTACCTACTACTAGTAGCATTGTACTAATAGAAGTACTACTATGTTTTCTCTCTCCTTCACTGTCTCTCACCATCCATCCTCTCTCCCCCTCCTATGCAGCGCCCCGCGCGCACCTGCTGGCTGATCTCTCCCTCGTCCCACTGCGTGGCGCCGCACACCTGTGCCTTGGTACGGCCGCTGTGTGTGTGGCCTGTTTTTTTCCTTTTTTTCTTGACAAGAGTCTGTAGCATGTTTTGAATTGGATACATATCAGAATTCCTAACCGTTTGGCTATAAGATCCAATGGTCCAGAGCAGCTGGATTCGTGTTGAACAGTACCTAGATAAAACTCCACCATGTTCTAGAACCATCATACTTTAAGTCTTTTTAGAGAAAAATGCATACATTAAGTCTATTAATAATAACTATCTTCTTTTCCATTCTAGTTTATAGAAGATTCTATTGATAGTCTTCATCCCAATGAATGCTATGAAGAAAACTCTAAACACACTTCTCCATCATTCTAAAATCTTCTCCCTAGTTTTTGTAGACCATGTTACCAAAATTTTAAAGTTTTTGATAGCTAATAATCATTGACTTCTACATGATATACAAACTATAAGACCAAATATAAACAACCATACTTTATAGATGTTGATCAAATTTATATTTTTTCTGCTTTACCTATTACTAGTAAGTTGCACGTGCCTTGCGCCTGAGACTTGGATAGTAGACGTATGACATATCATCACTATATAAAATTATAATTGGTAAAGCACAATAAATTATAAATTTTATCAACATCTATAAAGTATGGGTGTATATTTGGTCCTTGTACTTTGCATGTCATGTAGAAGTCAAAGATTATTAGCTACCTAGCACATGAAATTTTTGATAACATGGTCTAGAGAAACAAGGGAGAAGATTCTAGTATGATGGAGAAATGTGTTTTGAGGTTTGTGCATAGCATTCATTATGCCGAAGACTATCAATATAATCTTCTAGATTCTAGAATGGAAAAGGAGATCCAACGGCTAGAAATACTAGGATTCGTGAATCTTGATCCAACGGTCAACATTCAAAGTTATTCGTACACTATATAGTGGTAAGATAAGATCATGCAGAAATCAACGATTATTAGCTACAAGGGAGAAGATTCTAGTATGATGGAGAAGTGTGTTTTAAGGTTTGTGCATCGCATTCATTATGCTAAAGACTATAAATAAAATCTTCTAGATGCTAGAATGGAAGAGAAGATCCAACGGCTGGAAATGTTGGGATTCGCCAGTCTTGATCCAACGGTTAATATTCAAAGTTATTCGTACAGTATATAGTGGTAAGATAAGAGGTAAGATAAGATATCTCTATCTCTACAACTATAATTTCGTAGTTTTGAATTGGATCCATAGCACCAATCCTGATTGTTGGGCTGTTAGATCCAATGGTGGAGAGAAGCTGGATTCGTGTTGAATAGTACCTAGAGCAAATTCCACCATGCATGTTCTAGAACCATCATGCCACCACCCCCAAAATTTCTTAGCACAGTAGGCTATATTCTCTCTACTACTATAGTGGAGCAGTTTTGAATTGGATCCATAGCACCAATCCTGACCGTTGGGCTGTTAGATCCAATGGTTCAGAGCAACTGGATTCGTATGTTGAATAGTACAAACCAAGAGAAAACACCACCATGTTCTAGAACCATCATGTCACCACCCCCAAAATGCATAAATTAAGTATATTAATAATAACTATCTACACATATTGAGAATAAAACCTACCGTGCTATGAAATTTTCGGGGTGGTGACATGATGGTTCTAGAACATGCGGGAGTTTGCTCTAGGTACTACTCAACACGAATCTAGCTACTCTGATCCATTGGATCTAACAGCCCAATGATCAGGATTGGTGCTATGGATCCAATTCAAAACTGCTCTATTCTTATCTTATGTTCTCTTACCACTATATAGTGTATGAATAACATTGAATATTGACTGTTGGATCAAGACTCGCGAATCCCAACATTTCAAGCCGTTGGATCTTCTTTCCCATTCTAGCATCTAGAAGGTTCTATGTTTTTGAACGGTCTAGAAGATTCTATTGATAGTCTTCATCACAATTAATGCTATGCACAAAACTAAAAACACACTTCTCCATCATTCTAGAATCTTCTCCCTCGTTTCCCTAGACCATGTTACCAAAAACTTCATGTTTTAGATCTCCACTACTATAATGGAGCAGTTTTGATTGGATTCATAACACCAATCCTGACCGTTGGGCTGTTAGGTCCAATGGTTCAGAGCAGTTGGATTCGTGTTGAATAGTACCAAGAGCAAACTCCACCATGTTCTCTAGAACCATCATGTCATCACCCCCAAAAGTTCATAGCACAGTAGGTTGTATTACTAATATGTGTATATAGTTATTATTAATAGACTTAATTTATGCATTGTTTCTCTAATGTATGAAATGTGATTTAACAAACATTAAGTTGTTATTAACCAATAGTATTGTTAGAGAAAAATGCAGACATTAAGTATATTAATAATAACTATCTACACATATTGAGAATACAGCCTACTATGCTATGAAATTTTGGGGGTGGTGACATGCTGATGGTTCTAGAACATGGTGGAGTTTGCTCTATAGGTACTATTCAACATGAGTCTACCTGCTCTGAACGATTGGATCTAACAGCCCAACGTTCTATATGAAATGTGATTTAACAAACATTAAGTTGTTACTAACCAATAGTTTTGTTAGAGAAAAATGCATACTTTAAGTCTATTAATTAATAATAACTATCTACACATAATGAGAATACAGCCTACTATGCTATGAAATTTTAGGGGTGGTGACATGATGGTTCTATAACATGGTGGACTTTGCTCTAGGCTAGCACTATTCAACACGAATCAAGGTGCTCTGAACCATTGGATCTAATAGCCCAACGGTCAGGATTGGTGCTATTGATCAAATTCATTCAAAATTGCACCATTATAGTAGTAGAGAGAATACAACCTACTATGCTATGAAATTTTGGGGGTGGTGACATGATGGTTCTAGAACATGCTAGAGTTTTCTCTAGGTACTATTCAACACGAATCCAGTTGCTCTGAACCATTAGACCTAGCAGCCCAACGGTCAGGATTGGTGCTATGGATCCAATTCAAAACTGCTCTATTCTTATCTTATCTTATCTTACCACTATATAGTATACGAATAACTTTGAATATTGACCGTTGGATCAAGACTCACGAATCCCAACATTTCTAGCCGTTGGATCTTCTTTTCCATTCTAGCATCTAGAACATTCTATTTTTTGAACGATATAGAATATTCTATTGATAGTCTTCATCACAATCAATGCTATGCACAAAACTCAAAACACACTTCTCCATCATTCTAGAGTCTTCTCCCTAGCTCGTTTCTCTAGACCATGTGTTACCAAATTTTTCATGTTTTAGTACATAGCTAATAATCATTGACTTCTACATGATCTTACCACTACTAGTAAGTTGCACATGCCTTGCATGTGAGACTCGGATAGTAGACGTATGACATATCATCACCTATATACAATTATAATAGGTAAAGCACAACAAAATATAAATTTGATCAACATCTATAAAGTATGGGCGTATATATTCGGTCCTTGTACTTTGTATCATCATGTAGAAGTCAAAGATTATTAGCTACCTAACACATGAAATTTTTGATAACATGGTCTAGAAAAACAAGGGAGAAGATTATAGTATGATGGAGATGTGTGTTTTGAGGTTGTGCATATCATTCATTATGCCGAAGACTATCAATAGAATCTTCTAGATGCTAGAATGGAAAAGAAGATCCAACGCCTGGAAAAGCTGGGATTCGCGAGTCTTTATCCAATGGTCAACATTCAAAGTTATTCATACACTATATAGTGGTTTTTCATGAAGACTATCAATAGAAACTTCAAGATCCTAGAATGGAAAAGAAGATCCAATGGCCAGAAAAGTTGGGTCGCGAGTCTTGATCCAACGGTCAATATTCAAATTTGTTTGTACACTATATAGTGGTAAGATCATGTAGAAGTCAACGATTATTAGCTACGAGTAAGTTGCACGTGAGACTCGGACATTAGATGTATGACATATCATCATCACTATATACAATTATAACTGGTAAAGCACAAAAAATTATAAATTTTATCAACATCTATAAAGTATGGGTGTATATTTTGTCCTTGTACTTTGTATCATCATGTAGAAGTCAAAGATTTTTTAGCTACCTAACACATGAAATTTTTGATAACATGGCCTAGATAAACAAGGGAGAAGCTTCTAGTATGATGGAGAAGTGTGTTTTGAGGTTTTTGCATAGCATTCATTATGCCGAAGACTATCAATAGAATCTTCTAGAAGCTAGAATGGAAAACAGGATCCAACGGGTAGAAACACTGGGATTCGCGAGTCTTGATCCAGCGGTCAACATTCAAAGTTATATGTACATTATATAGAGGTAAGATAAGATATAGTGTACGGACAACTTTGAATATTGACCATTGGATCAAGACTAGCGAATCCCAACATTTCCAGCCGTTGGATCTTGTTTTCTATTCTAGCATCTAAAAGATTCTATTGATAGTCTTCATCACAATGAATGCTACAAACAAAACTCAAACACACTTCTCCATCATTCTAGAATCTTATCCCTCGTTTCTCTAGACCATGTTACCAAAATTTTAAAGTTTTAGGTAGCTAATAATCGTTGACTTCTATATGATATGCAAAGTATAAGAACGAAATATACACCTGAGAAGATTATTCTACTCCCTCCGATCCAAATTTTTGTTCTGAGATTTGTCTAGATTCGGTTGTATCTAGTCATGTTTTAGTGCTAGATACATCCGAATCTAGACAAATCTGATAACCATAATTTGGATCGAAGGGAGTAGAATGATGGAGTGGTGTTTTTTGAGGTTTGTGCATTGCGTTTATTGTGCTAAAGACGTAGTATCCATAATATATTCTAGTAGAGATGCTAGCTAGTAGAATGGAAAAGAAGATCCAACGACTAGCAATGTTGGGATTCACGAGTCTTGATCCAACGATCAATATATTCAAAACTATTCGTACACTGTATAGTGGTAGGATAAGATAAGATAAAAAATAGTATTTTCTAGAGATGATCCTACAATGGAACATTAGATCCAACAGCTGGCAATGTTGGGATTCGCGAGTTTTGATCCAACAAATTAATATTAAAAGTTATTCGCAAAAAATATAGTGTTAAGATATGATAAGAAAGACTATCAAATGTATCTACTAGATGCTAGAATGGAAAATAAGATCCAACCGGTTGACAATGTTGGGATTCGCGAGTCTTGATCCAACGGTCAAAATTCTAAGTTATTCGTACACTATAGTGGGTAAAATAATGTGTTATCCAGTGTATCTTCTATCTAGGTGCTAACGAGAATAGACTAGTAAAAGGCACGTGTCACACATGGATATATTGTATGAAATGTGATTTAGCAAACATTAAGTTGTTATTATTAACCAATAGTCTTGTTAGAGAAAAAAGGGCATATATTAAGTCTACTGGTAAAAGGCATGAGCCA
The DNA here is from genome assembly GCA_910589775.1 of Avena eriantha. Lineage (NCBI taxonomy): Eukaryota > Viridiplantae > Streptophyta > Magnoliopsida > Poales > Poaceae > Avena > Avena eriantha. The sequence goes on along the minus strand of OU342742.1, from coordinate 458,889,387 downwards.
CACACGTATATACTGTATGAAATGTGATTTAGCAAACATCATGTTGTTATTATTAACCAATAGTCTTGTTAGAGAAAGAAGCCATACATTAAGTCTACTAGTAAAAGACATGAGCCACACATGTATATGCTGTATGAAATGTGATTTAACAAACATTAAGTTGTTATTATTAACCAATAGTCCTGTTAGAGAATCAGGCATACATTAATTCTATTAATAATAACTATCTACACACATTGAGAATACATCCTACTGCGCTATGATTTTTTTGTGTGTGTGTGGGGGGGGGGGTTACATGGTGTAGTATGCTCTATGGGTACTGTTCAACATGAATCCAGCTGCTCTGAACAATTAGATCTAACAACTCAATCGTTAAGATTAGTGCTATTAATAACAACTATCTACACATATTCAGAATATAGCCTACTCTCCTATGAAATTTAGGGGGTGGGGTGGGGTGTTGACATGATGGTTCTAGAACATGGTAGACTTTGCTCTAGGTACGTACTAGCTGTTCAACACGAATCCAGCTGCTTTGAACCATTAGATCTAACATCCCAACGGTCAGGATTTGGGCTATCGATCCAATTCAAAACTTCTCTATTATAGTAGTAGAAGAAAAGAAGATAACACTGTATAGTGTACGATGAAAATAACTTTGAACTTTAACCGTTGGATCTAGACTCGTCAATCCCAACATTGCTCATAAACCATTGGATCTTCTATCCATTCTACTCCCTCCGTCTGAAAATATAAGACATTTTAGCTTTTTGAAACGAATGTATCTAGATGTCTTTTAGTCTATAGACCGACATCTAGATACATTCGTTTCACAATGGTAAAATGTATTATATTTGTGAATGAGGCAGTAGCATCTAGAAGATTCTATTGTTAGTCTTCAGCACAATGAACGCTATGCACAAATCTCAAAACACACTTTTAAATAATTCTAGAATCTTCTCTAGAGCACATGGAGTATTACGTAGGAGTAGCTAGGTTGATTTCTACATGATACAGTACAAAGTAGAAGAACCAAATATACACCCGATACTTTATGGACGTGGCTTGAAATTAAAATTAGATTTTGAGCTTCACCTATTATAATTATAATTTTATAGTCTCGTGCAAGGCACGTTCAACTTTATAGTGGATGTCCAGACCATGCTGGGGTGACAACTTCTTACGGCTGTCTCTTCGATTTCTACATCAAGTACTGCATCTGAATGGAAATGGGTTTTTACTCGTGAGGAGACCAGGAGGCCACCTCTCACGGACTCGACCTTCTTTCTCCTCCTCTTCGCGACTGTAGCTCTTCACTACCAAATTGCTTTGCTCGTTTTCATTCCTTTTTGCTGTGCTATTTCACCCGCATGACCAGGAACAAGTCCCGCCACAGAAGGGCTCGTGCTGTGACGGTGAAGCTGGCGGAAGAGAAGAAGTCGGCTTGCCATTCTGCCATTATGTTGCTACTGGTACCAAGCGATGCGACGATCAAAGGGTCCCAATCAAATCCCTCGGCTGTAGGAAAGAGGTCTTCGACTCAAGGTTCTTCGAAGACGCCATAGCCAGGGGCAGATAACTTTAGGTAAATCTCCGTTCTTGTGCAACTTTCCATGTCTTTGACCGTTTCTTGATTTCTCATTTAGCTAAAAAAAGCACATTCTTCCTCAATGCTGTTTTTAGGTCGGGCAGTCTTGGAATTCCATCATCACTCCTGCCTACAGAATCATCTTCACTGTCACCGATGGAGACTGATACCTTCAGATAAATATTCGTTCTTGGGTAACTTTCCATGTATTTGACTGTTTCTTGATTCGCTCATTCCCTATTAGTACATTTTTTCTAAATGTTGTATTAGGTCGGGCGGACTTCACATTCCCACGGCACTCTTGCCTGCAGAATCATCTTCACCATTGCCAATTGAGGCTGATCGGTACAACGGCAAGGTAAGAAATCATTCGAATTGTGATTTCGTGTCTCTCTTCCTTGATAGTTCTCTGGGTACACTTCTGAATTTATGCTCCATGTTCATCTTACAGAATATTGGCTTCGAGATCGAGTTTATGATGAAAAAAGGTGATGCGCAATTTCTGCGTCAAGACAACAGACAGAAGCACCCTCGTCAAGGAGTGCACTAGAATTTACTCCAAACTCGCCGCTGACATGGTCGGGCTTAGCCTCCTCAGGAATCTCACCATGGAATACTTGATTGAGCGTGACGAGCTGAAGCGGCGAAACATCAGCATGATAGAGATGCTAGTTATAAGCTTCGAAGAGATCTAGTACCTCGAGGACCAGAAGGACAAACTCCTGGCCGAGCTGGCAAAGCTGAAGCATGAAACTGTCGTTGATCTCCATCAATGATACGGCACGTGGAAGACCTTAGTTAGTACTCCATTTTTTTCACAATATAAGCCTTTTTGCAGAGCTAAAACATCTTACAAAAAAGGCTTATATATTATGGAATGGAGGGACTAGTTGATGATTGGATACATAGATTGCAATATTGCCCAAGTAAATTGAAAAACCTTTATTAGTAGTATGAATGTATGATTGTGTACTTGTGGGTAAAATATTTGGTTATTTGGTGAATGTGATATGCATCAGCATCACCAGCCACAATGTTGCCAGACCCATTTTTGGGTCTGATTATATTTCCTACTATACTATAGTATTAATTAGTTATTATCACTTCCGTGCAGAGCGGTAGCTACCTTTCCATCGTTGTCATGCTGCATCTCACCAACTTCACTTACTCAAGGCCTCGATTCTTCTTTACTCCAAAAAAAGAGCCTCCATTCTTTCGCCATCTTCGGTTTTGGTCCAGTTGATGGCAGTGGTAGCGGTATCCCATTAATGGTGACTTTAGATTAGGACCCCAATATTATCTCTGTACAGCTGAAGTGTAGTATAATAATTGCCCTAATCCTTACATGGGAAGAAAGAGGTAACTGCTGGGGATCCCTCCTGAACATATGATACACTCTCCACAAATTATACATTGAAGGCATAACCACTTTTATAGCCATTTAAAAGAGTTTTGGTTGACTTTGTCAAATTAGTTCGACCTTTAACTTGATGTTTGATATTTGGTCGACAATTAGAAAACACTATTTAGTTATTTAGTAGTAGTATATAGATTCTTCCAATTTTTGACTAACTTGTGACATCTATTTTGATATGAAGGGAGTAGGATTATGTGTTACATGGCCTTTATTCTACATAGTGTCAACCCGGTGGGATAATTCTCTCCTAAGGAGAGAGGCCTACATATTAGAAGGTGCTAGATATATTCGTTTCATAAAAGCTAAAACATCTTATATTTTGGAATAGAGGGAGTACATAGGATCTAATAAAGAGGGGAGAGAGGTACATATATGAGTAAAAAAATGAGAGTTGCAAGAACAAGATGATGAATGAATATTCTATCAATGGTCTTCCCAACAATTTGTCATCCTGATATGCAAAAATGCAACAAATCCATGAAAAATGAAAAAATACACGTGCATTAGTTTTTATGTGACAACGACTGTGCCCCTTGTGCCCTGGCACACATCCAGAAAATATGTGGAATTTCTTGGACCGAATCAACTGCAGCGAGTCCATCGCAAAAAGAAAAAGGAAACTATAGAAAAAGGAAACGATGTCATGAAACTAGGTCGAACTTTCTTATCTTATCTTACTACTATATAGTGTACGAATAACTTTGAAGGTTGACCGCTGGATGAAGACTGGCAAATCGCAACATATCTAACCTCTGGATTTTTACCATTCTAGCAACTAGAAGATTCAATGGATAGTCTTAAGCACAATGAACGCTATGCTAAAACTTCAAAATACAATTCTCCGCCATTCTAAAATATTCTCTGTCATTTCTCTAAGAATGTTACAAATTTTTTTGAGTATTATTATGTACCAAGAACCAATTATACACCTAATAATTTATGGATATGATGTGGCTCAAAATTCTTTAATAGTCTTTTGAGCTTTACCTATTATAATTTTATAAGTGATGACATGTCTTACTTTTCATCTCATAGCTAGATATGACATGATAGTCTTTTATTTGAGTCTCACGTTTGTTTTTTCGAAATGGGGATACCACAGCCTCTGCACTCAAAGGATGCACAAATCCCTTTTATTAAACACCAAGTACCGAATACAGTTTACGGATCAGATAAGATTGATACAAAAACCAACCATGTGAACAAAGCTAAAGGTCTCATTAGAGAACACACACATCTCACATGCAAGTTATTATGAAAATACTTACTTGAAGAACATAGTTTGACCATAAATCTGGTCAATAATATATAATTATATTTAATAATTTTTAACCAAATTATATATATTCGAAAGACAATTCCAATGGTACAATTTTTGTGACATACAATTCATAAATTGGTGACCAAATTTATGGTCAAATTATTTTCTTCGAGTACGTATTTGTCTAATGAACCGGAATGGAGGTAGTATACTACATAGTAGTATTTTTTCCCTAAAAGGGGAGTGTACATGTTTGATTCATAGGATAGGAAAATCGTAGAAGTAGAAAAAATGTAGGATTGCAATGTCATGCCCACTCCAATCCTATAGGAATTCATATGAACCAAAGTGTGTTTGCTTCCACCATAATCTGAAAAAGAGGTATGGGTGGATGTTTGATTTCGTATGAAAACTAGTACTATGGGAATTAATCCTACAAATCAAACAGCCATCGTAGGAAATTTTCCAATAGGATTTAATACTAAAAAATTCCTAGGAAAATCCTTTGATTAAAACGGACCCTAGAGTAGGAGTGCTTGAAGCAGAGGCCCTGCTCGTGACTACGCATAGCTTTTCGCAGTAGGGACTACACGGAGTCTGCACCTGGGAAAGGCTGTTGGTGCATTCATACCTCCCATCGCCTTCGATGCACTTCCTCTAGATCGGCTCCTGGATAGTGTAGCAATAATCATAGAGTAGAGATCACCAATTTTTTTGGCGGGTTCGTCTCGTTCTAAAGTGACATCACAAAAATATGAATGACATTGGCGGGTTTTTCTTTGAACTACCCGGCGCGATGCAATTCAAAAGTTTCGAACCTACCACCGGAGCCCTTGTGATACATATAAAACATGCCGTATCCCACATCTCTCACTCGACCTCAAAGCCGGAGCATCTCCCACGAATATGGCCTCGCACCCCCGTCCCTCCCTACCACCACTGCCTCCTCACCAGGTACCGTTGTGACCGAAGGAACCACTCCCTTGTTTATCAAGACATAGCGGCTTCCCCATGCCAACGGCCACCAAGCCGGAGCGTGCACAACGTCGCCGACAAACACGGTACGGTCGCCGGCAAGCACGGTACGGCCACCTCAAAGTCCCATCTGCTTCACCGGAGATGGGAAAACAACGTGCCCCCCTGTTCGAACGCACCAACATGAAGCATAAACTCGTATCCTCCCCATACGAAGGTTGTTGCACACTTTATGCTTCCTTTTGTTGTGCACCTTATTACTATCAAAAGTACTTTGTCGTTTGTTGTAGTGTACTACATCTTGCTCATATACTCAATCGTTACTAAAGTTTGCTAGAGCCTTCATTACCATCATTATGAAGCTCCTCTGACATATGTGGAATATATCCTAAAATGATTCTAGTTGGGGCGTACAGGTTTATAGATGGCACAGCCGGTATACGTCAACTCTAGCTGACGTCCTAAGCCGAATTAGTATGTCATGGCTCATTGTTCACAGTATAACCAGGCATGCCCTTCTAGTTATGTTATCGATATTATAGTCAAGCCCGCGGGTTAGTCGATTGTATTGGAACTTCATGTGTTTTCTTCTCACTCAGGGTTACATATGGTTAGAGTACTCATAGCGGAAGTACTGTACTAGAGTTGTGATGGGAATCATTGCTTTTTGAGCTGTCAACCTCTGCAAGAACTCCTAATAATTTCTTGTTTTTTCAGACGATTCCATGATAAATCTGAAAAGCTATTTGCTTCCAATGCAGGAAACAGAGTCAGAACAAGGTCTCAGACTCTATTTAATCTAGTTGAAAATGACAACCAGGCCAAAAACGACAATAATGCAAAACATCAGCATAAAATGTTTCGTCCTAATCTCGCACTAGTTGGTCGAGTTGCATTGGCGGCTGCAAATAGAAAAATACACATCCCACAACCGCCAGTAGCCCATCCGGTTACCCTGGAAGAATTGGCAGCAGACCCAGTTTCAACAGCAGGTTCTCATCAACGAACTAGTTATGATCTCCCAACGACCTTTAGTACTGACAGAGACATATACTCCCTTGCAAATGAGCTTGACACCAAATTTGTTATATGTTTAGAGACTAGTAGTAGCATGCCCTTTTATATGTAATATGTATACATTGATACTTTGATGTAATTTTTTTAGTTGCACTACGACGAAGATAACAAGGGGGCTGACGATGGGAAAAAATCTTGAGCAGATGCTTGAATAACTAAATCAAGACTTCTGATCACATCTATAGCAGGATTCAGAACGCCACTGGATCCACATGAATCTTCTTATATTGCATCGATCATAGGCGTTTTCGTGAGAAATGATATTCCCATCTTGCCCTCATGGAAACACCACCAAAATACCCCCGAGCATTTTGAAGGTTTACTGAAGAAGTTATATGTAAGTCCTCTATCTCTTGGACATACTCCATTGCTCTGTCCCTTGTCTTCTTAGCTTGCCGTTTGTTATATATGCTCCTCACTGTTATCTATAGAGATTTTTCATGTTTGATGAGAATAGCGAGGAAGTAAAGGTTGTTCTCAAAAGCATATTTTCCGCATGTTTGCGCCAGCAACGCCACAGGCTAAAGAAGCAACACTTCTCTAGCAACTGTTTTAAGGATGTTACAAGAATGTCTCCTGTGTATCACATGACTGACAATCAGTGGTGTGATCTTCTCCACCACTGGCTTGATCAAAAGAATGAGGTATGCTTTGAGAAGACTGAGACTAGATCGCATTGTCAATTCGTATTTATGCATGTGTTTTACAAGTCTCATTTTGTAGGCCATCGCTCAAAGGAACTATTCCAGCCATAATAAAGTACGAGTACTAAGTCGTACATGATCCCACAACATAATTGGGCACCTCTACCAATTGGTAAGGACCTGTTGTTCTGTACTGTATATTTAAAATAAGTATGTAATTGATGTTGTGGAATCTGTATGCATCTTATCTTTCAACTTCCATTTCCACCATGTGATGCAATTTATTTTTGCCCGTCCAAATGCAGACGAAGTCTAATGGGGATCCAAAAAACAGTTGACTATGCTAGAGAAATTTGAGGGATGCCAGACGAATAGATATGGTGGCATTGTAAAGAAAGTTGTTGTAAGTCTTCTCTACATTTCGTGATGTTGCACTTGCAGTGATTTGTACATATAAGTTTGATATGCAACCTTGCTTGGACTGCTTCTCATTATTGTTTCCATTTTCCGTCATAATTTGCAACTAAAGTCAGTATTAGTTATGAATTGTACAAATAGTTGGCATATCATGCACCTCACAGTGTTTACACAGGGAGCCACATTTTTAGTCTTGTTAGTAAATGACATAAAAAAAGATACACGACAAAAACATCTTTTTACTGAAGTGTATAAGATGCGTTATCATCACTGCCAATTATAGCAGTTCATGCACATGTCAAACATGTCTGCATGTTTCTCTGTAGTAACTTCACTTCTCTTACACATGTCTATCAATTGAAAACTTTTCAGGCTGAATTGAAAGAGGAGCTAGCAAATCCTGGGAAAGATTGTTTAGTAAAAACTCTAAAAGAATGTGTGGATTTATTTTCCAAGGTACTACAACGCGGTGCTATAGCCAAGAATATGTTGCTGTGAATGCTGGGTTCCCAGCGAGCTCGTCAAAGTCCAAGTTCAAATTCAAGTCCAACTCCAAGGCCATTTCTTTCCATATTCAATTTTAGAGGAACAAGTCCAAGCTGAACAATCGTTATCATCTGCCCTAAGTGTATACAATGTACATTTGATCACAAAGTTAGAAGAAATTTTAATTCGGCTAGAGCACTCCATAGAAAATAAGGAGAAAGTCATGAAGATGCTCATTATTTGTGGTTGAGCACTAACAGCTGAGGTTAGTCCCTTTGTTGTGAAATGGAACCTGAAGCTGAAAGTATTGTTAGTGCACTAGTCTGCACTTGTTAACATGTCTTTAATTTGTATGGTACCTTATAATGTACTTCCTCTATTTCAAAATATATCCCTTTTTACCAAAGCTATTTTAGCTTGCTAAAGATCCTTATAGTATCAATGGAGGTACTATTGGGGAACATAATGCACCAATATGGAAGTAGTATGATTCATGAATGCGTGATCTATGGATTGCTAGCCTGCTTAATATTGGTGCTTTATATGCTGCAAGGTTGGATTGTTGTGTACTAATATCTGTGGATGGAGAAAATTGCATCTAACACCAGTCTTTGTGGCATTTGTTGCACAAAACACAGAAACATAACATTTTTTGTGGCTAGCACAGTTTGTGGCTTAATTTTTTGCATATGTCCCAAATAAACATCTTAACATGATGGGTTAGAGCATCTCTAACCCATCCCCAAAACAGCAATGGAGGAGTAAATTTACTCCTCTAACGGCTCAAGCCGCACCAAACCTAATCCTAACCCCTATCGCCGTTTAGAGGAGAATAAATGTAGGACTTGACACCGCGACCTCGACTCCTTCATTTTTTCTCCCCCACCCGCACATTCGTTGTTGGTCCGTTGCCCTTTGCCGGATCTATGCTCCGCCGATGGCAATCTACCCTCTGTGCTTCTTGTGGTAGCCTATGTCGTTGGAATCAGCCGCCACGAGTCGTTTTCACCGCCCACAAATGTGTCACTGAGCTTCACCGGATTGGACGCACCATGGCCAGGATTTGCCGTGATAGGATCGGATCCCGGAGGCCAAGCACCTTCCGACATGACTACACACCATTACAACTCCCCGACCAAGCTCGCAGGAGCGGCGCCCCAAGCACCCACGCCGCCACTAGCTCCAGATCTGGCACCAGCTGCCGCACCGGCAACAACCCTTGGACCTGCACCGGCACCTTCCCATACCGGCGCCGCCGGAACAAGGTGAGGAAGAGATAAGCTTCAGGGTTCTTCGTAGTGTTTTTGGTTAAAGCTCATCATTTTGCTAATGTAGACGATTCTTTGTAACAAGGTGAAGAAAAGAGAAGCTCCATGGTCCGAGGATGACGACAATGATTTGTACTTTGCTTGGTATCATCAACCAATTATTTGAGTCGACCAGCCTTTCCAACAATTTTGAGAAGAAATACATGCCAATTTCAATGAAATAACTAGTGGAGATGCAAGGTCATTAGTATCGATTATGAATAGGTGCACTTTGCTAGTAATTTAATCCAATACAGTAAATGTATGAATAAATGGAGCTTGCATGTATGAATAATGGTGTATGAACATTGAACTTCTCTCTTATTCATCTTGTTAAGAATGAGCTGACGTGAGAAGTTAGCAAATTAGGATGATGCTATTACTATGTGTGACTAATTTATTGATATTAGGATGATGCTACAGTATTAATATATATATGAACTAGGAATCTTTATGTTACACAAAAGAAACTATGCTAGATGCAAAAAAAAGAAATTGTTTCTATGTTTTGTGCAACAAATGCCACAAACTGGTTATGTGTGGATGCACCAATATGTACTAGTGTGATACAGTACATTATGTTACAAGTGCTGCTGTCCTGGATCATTCATCATAAGGTTTAGGTTCTCAAAACAATGCCTTAGCCCTTTGTTGCACACCATATTCATACGCTTCATGTGATAAATGGAACTCTATTTTTGAATAGGAGGTCAACATTTTCTTTCACGTCTGAATGGACTGATGAACAGATGGAGTACGACCCGCAAAAAAAGACCTTATACAATTTTTCTGTTCTATTACTTAGAGTAGTCACATTCAAAACCATATTGGAGCCGCAAATCCTCCCACCACCCCCCGTAATATTTTTGAATCCGAGATCATGGTATCCAATTTTCTACCCCTCCGTGTAGAAAAAAGGCTACTTTGAGCAAGGTCCTGGATGATCAGTTGATGTGAGCATGCCTTGGATTCGTGAATAGAGGGAAGTATGGTCTACTAGCAGTTATTACTTGGACTATCACCAAATTCAAATTCTGAATCGAGAGGCAAAAGCTCCCGCCTACACGAAATATTTGGGCCCCATGTTTAATCTTTCGTATACTGCAAAATTCCGTTTGACCTATCGTACTGATGACCAATGGCAATTGTGAAATTTCTGGGTTAGGTGGTGGAGTTCGCTTGTAATTTTTGTTCCTAGTACTATAGCCAAATTCAAAATCTTAATCGAGGGTAAAAACCTACAGCCCAAACAATTTCACAGATGGAGTCAACATTAATTTTTCTATGGGAATATTTTTTTTATTCCTAGACATAGGGAGTACCATTTTTTCAAATTATTACTTGTACTCTAGCCAAATTCAAAATCTCAGTTGAGCAGCAAAATTTACCAATCTTCTGCGCAATTATGTAATGGATGGTGAATTGATGTGACTCTCGGCCTTCAATTCCTGACCATATAGCGTACTAGTCTACAACTATCTTTTTCTATTATTACTTCGCCGCAAGCAAAATTCAAAATCATAAAATTCAGCGGCAAAATCCCAACCGACTCATATGCATTTCGCGCCCTTCTGTTTCAAACATTTTCAAGCAAAATCTCCCATCGATGGAGTACCATTTTTCTAGTATTAATCTTGCCAAATTCAAAATCTTAATCGAGCGGCAAAATCACACACCGACCTTGAAGCATTTCCCCCCCGACCGTTTCAAAAAATTTGAACAAAATCTCCAACCGGGGAGTACCATTTTTCTATTATTATTATTTGTCCTATAGCCAAATTCAAAATCTCTATCGAGTGACAAAATCACACACCGACCTTGAGAATTTCCCACCCCACCGTTTAAAAAAAATTGAGGCAAAATATCCCATCATGGAGTACCATTTTCCTATTACAGTATTATTATTTGTCCGGTAGCCAAATTCAAAATTTCAATCAGGCGGCAAATTCACACACTGACCTTGAAGCATTTCCCGCCCTGCCATTTCAAAAACTTTGAGGCAAAATTTCCCACAGTGGAGAATAATTTTTCTATTATTATTATTCTTAAAGTAGGCAAATTCAAAATCTCGGTCGAGCGGCAAAAATCACAGACCTACCTTGAAGCATTTCCCGCCCCACCATTTCAAAAACATTGAGGCGAAATCTCCCACCAGGGGATTACCATTTTTCTGTTATTAGCCAAATTCAAAATCTCAATCGAGCGGTAAAACCAGAGACTGACTTTGAAGCATTTCATGCCCCACCGTTTCAAAACTTTTGACATTAAAATTCGTTTTCTACCCATTGTTTCGACGCCCTATGGGCACGCTAAATTCGGTATCTTGGGGGCACGATCGTAATTATTTTTTTGTTCACCTCCATAGTCCCGATTCGTGCAGTTTTTCTAGCTGGCCCTCCCAAAATCCCAGGCTTCTCTCCCATGCCCTCACCTCCACGACCACCGCGTGCACCGCCCGGCAGAAATTCCACGGCTGCCGGAGCCACTTCATCAACGCTCACCCCATTGGATCTAGTTCACCGGGTCTCTCTACCACTCCACCAGAGCTATGGTCTCGCTGATCGCGCATATGGTGTTGTCGACCGCCGACGCTTTGCTTCCTCACTGCCGAAAGCTACCCAACCGTACCGGAGCAGCTTCACCGTTGTCCACCAGACGAGATCTAATTCAACAAGTTCCATGTCCACTGCTCCAGACCAGCTACACTGTCGTCGCCGTTGACTGCAGCGGCTTCGACCACCCAAGATCTGCTTCCCTTACGCCAACAGCCACCGCAACCGCAACACCCTCGGTGACCTGAACGTCACTCGCATGCTATCGACGATGCTTAGATGCCTCTCCAACCAAGGTAACCAGATCTCCAACCCTTTTTTGTTTTGTCAGCGGTATAGCAGGTTCAAGCTTGTCACAGTGAACTGCATTTTTGTAATCGTGCTAGTACATACAAGTCACTAGGCACGCATGTTCTTCATGCTAGTACATACAAGGTCATTAGACATGTTGGTTTGCATTTGTTGATCTACAAATATCAAGTCATGCACATGTCTATTATTCTTTCATGCACATGTTCTTATCTTAGCTGCTCCGTACACCTGTAAATGCCTGCTATTGTGTAGTTCTTGTAAAATGTAATGTCAGTGGAAAATATTAGTGTGGATTCTCTGCTACACAGTTACTAACTCTATCTGGTTATTCCTAAGCTAAGTTCCTGCTATTATTTCCTCCCTGGCAGCGCTCTGCTATCCTATGGTACCCGTTCAAACTCTTCGTACTAGTTCGATTATAATTTTGTTGTTGTCATCTGGTTCTTCAAAATCTGCAACGCTGACTATTTTCAATTTCTTTGCGTAGAGATCAAAAAGGCAACACTGAACATGTTGGTTTGCACAGCCTATAGGTCCACCAGCGATGCCATTATATATTTTCTGTATCTGGTGCTGGTTCATCCTAATCAACGACATAATTATTTTTTACTATATAGTTCATTTGTGTTTTCCATTCCTGATCGACAAGTTCTGGTATGATGCGGTTATAATTTCTATGTGGTTTATTCTGAGCTATGACAATAACTGCACACCATTGTGTAGCTCACCGCAAATTCCGAGTCACCCAATATCTCTTGCATTCCAGGAGATACCACTTCTTCTATATATATTTGCTGAAATGACCTGGCTAGTTTATACTGAAATTCTAAGAAACACTTTGTTTGATTGCTCATTTCATTATTGATATACTTGTCTAATGCTTGTGTGTCCTGTTCTACAGGTTCACAAGCCACACCATTATATCTAGGCAACGACATAACTATCCTCCCTTATATAGTTCATTCATGGTTTGCATTCCTGCTCTACAAGTTTGTATTATGCAGTTATAATTCCTATCTAGTTCATTCTTAGCTATGAGCAGTTTGTCTTCTTTGCTATATTAACTTGTTATTAGTTAGTTTCAGACTACAATTATTGCTATCGCCACCAAAGAGGGGACTGCAAGATCATATCTCAAGGTGGGTTTCCAATGTAGCTGTCACACTCAAAGGGAGATGCGGTTGATGGATTGAGAAAGCAAATTGAGGACTCTATTATCAACTTGATTCGCAACAGAAATGCTTAATTTTTTTCTTTCCCTTTTGTTCATATTTTGTAATATTTTTAAGAAGTTTGTAGCGGATGTAATATCTAGATAACTCGGATAGGGCATGTAGGCATTTAGTTGACGCCGTCCATGAATGGCGGTACCATAACTGCGCCAGCTAGGTCGATCAGGTAATTGTATAGGGTTTTGTTATTTTCCCTTCTTGTATTGCGCCTTCCATGAACAGTAAAAGATGCTCGCTAATTATACTCCTTTTATGATATTTGCGTGGGCTTCAGAATTACCGAAACAGTAATGGTAACTGGCCAAAACAGTAACATGACAAAACAGTAATAGGCCGAAATAGTAATAGGCAGAAACAGTAACATGCCGGAACAGTAACATGCCAAAACAGTAACAGACCAAAACAGTAATATGTCGAAACAGTAACATGCCAGAACAGTAACATACCAGAAAAGCAACAGGCCAGAACAGTAACATGCCTGAATAGTAGTAGGCCAGAACAGGGGCCACCAGCACAGTAACGGGCAAGAACAGTAAAGGACCACAACAGTAACGGACATGAATAGTAGACGACCAGAACAGTAACGAGCCAAAATAGTAAAAGGCCAAAATAGTATCGGACCTTCTCAAAAGTGGGTCGTTCGTAGGCGTCCTAGGACGAGCTGTGAGAACAGTGACAGGTTGACCGTGAGCTTTAAACGTATCAGGCCTACTTGACGTAGCCTGTTAACGGGTCGCACAGTATTCGAACAGTGTGAGCTTCTGTAGGCCGAAACAGTAACAGGCCTGACATTCGTGGGCCGCTGCTGGCCACATCTTTGGGCCAATTTCAAACAGTATCGGACAAAACAGTAACGCGCCATAATCTTATTGGGTTCTCCTAATGGGCCGGCCCACTTAAATATGAGCAGGCATTGGCTGGGCCTGGCTTCTACCACGGTTACCATGGCCGTTAATGGCGTTAACGGTGTTTGCCACGTGGCATTTTGCATGACGTCATTAGTCAAGGTGGCTGGCGAACAGATCTATGACGGAACAAGTTTTCGTGGCTGAAGGGTGCGATCGGCCACTGTTAGAAAAAACCGTGGTAGATTCTTTTGTGACGGGGCTTTTACCACGAGGGGCATCCATCGTAGAAGACTTTTTAGCCACAAAAAATGGGCCTTCAACCACGAAAATCATCCGTTGTAAAATCCAACTTTTCTTATAGTGAGAACACACATGCAATGACTCTGGTGGATGCATATGTGGTTTGTGAAAAGAGCACACATGCAATGACTCTGGTGGCTCTATATGTGGTTTGTGAAAAGAACACACATGAAATGACTCTAGTCGATCCCTATATGGTTTGTGAAAAGAACACACATGCAATGACTCTAGTTGTGGTTAATGAAAAGAACACACATGCAATGACACTAGGGGATCCGTATGTGCTTAATGAAAAGAACACACATGCAATGACACTGTTGGATCCATATGTGGTTTGTGAAAAGAACACACATGCAATGACTCTGGTGGATCCTTATGTGTTTTAGGAAAAGAACATACATGCAATGACACTAGGGGATCCATATGTGGTTAATGAAGAGAACACACATGCAATGACACTATTGGATCCATATGTGGTTTGTGAAAATAACACACATGGAATGACTGGTGGATCCAAATGTGTTTTAGTAAAAGAACACACATGCAATGACACTAGGGGATCCATATGTGGTTAATGAAAAGAACACACATGCAATGACACTGTTGGATCCATATGTGGTTTGTGAAAAGAACACACATGCAATGACACTAGGGGATACATATGTGGTTAATGAAAAGAACACACATGCAATGACACTGTTGGATCCATATGTGGTTTGTTCAAAGAATACACATGCAATGACTATGGTGGATCCATATGTGTTTTAGGAAAAGAACACACATGCAATGACACTAGGGGATCCATATGTGGATAATGAAAAAACACACATGCAATGACACACTTGGATCCATATGTGGTTTGTGAAAAGAACACACATGCAACGACTCTAGTTGTGGTTAATGAAAAGAAGACACATGCAATGACACTAGGAGATCCATATGTGGTTAATGAAATAACACACATGCAATGATACTGTTGGATCCATATGTGGTTTGTTAAAAGAACACACATGCTATGACTATGTTGGATCTATATGTGTTTTAGGAAAAGAACACACATGGAATGACACTAGGGGATCCATATGTGGTTAATGAAAAGAACACACATGCAATGACACTTTTGGATCCATATGTGGTTTGTGGGACCCCCAGATTATTCATCCGAGGAATCGTTGTCATGCATACATCCATGTTCCCATGATCAGTGAGCCGTGGAACATAACCGACATGTACCATTACAACATCCGAACATAACGAAATACAAGACTTACATAATTGCCATAATGGCTACATCAACATTAGTAGTAGAACATCGCCAAGCGCAGAGCCCAATAGTGCCTCAACATACAGGCAGCTGACTGGGAAGGCGGCCTAGCTCACATGGACGTCACCTGAATCTCCTGAAAGTCTGGCCAAGTAAATAGCCAGGGACACAGCCGTGAGTACTTTGAATGTACTCGCAAAACCACCGGGATAAATGAACAAGGGAAATGCAATTATGGCTGTGGCGAGGTAGCACTATCTGGGGTTGCTTTTGCAAAAGCCTAGACTAACTTTTGGAGTTGTGGCATCTCCATATCTTTGTTGAAAAAGAGTTTTGAAAACATGCTTCTGTTTTATAAATCCAGACATCTCCATGTCTTTGTTGAAAAAGAGTTTTGAAAACAATTTTCGTAGTGAAAACCCTTTTTAAACATCTTCGACCCCTCGGGTCAAAACAAAGCTTTCAAACTCAGGTTCCCCCGGAACCGTCGTCCTCAAAGTACTTGTTTCCCAAACAAGCACAGTTTGGGTACTCCTAGCCAACACCTTTACAACCGTCCTTGACCCTGGACACGTCTATTCGAATAGGTTATACTCTACAGAGTTTGCACACTTTACCCACAAGAATCAATACATCCGCCGGGATACAACCACGGCCCACTACCTCAGTAGATGGGGGTCCGGATAATCAAACCTAACTTTTCGCTTGTCTACACTAGCAAAGGCATGCTTTTCCTGTTGGGTTTTATCTCCCCGGCAACGCGTATGTGGATCCCATCAATAGTCCTTCCTTCCGTACACGCGCATACCCAAGCCATAACTTGGCGTATACCTTAAATTTGGTGACTCCTCTTCCTTCCGTACTACCCAAGTCATACCGTCCGCGGGAGACCCAATTGTTGCACCGGACTCTTGATTTCTTAGGCTCATTCTTGCCGAGGCAAGCGACAGGCTTCAGATCCTAGACCTGGGACGCCGGCCTGGAATTCCAAGGATTTCTCCCTATAAGCATGGTAGAAGTTGCCTCGTCTAAAGCGGACAAACTACGAGTTAAGCCCTAGCAACCTGGGGTAATGTGGTTGCGCGGATAAAAATTGTTCAAGTAAAGGCGTAGAACATCCCATCACATCTTCTTGTTTCTCCTAATCACCCTTTCTTTGGTTAAAACTTCCACTGGGAACGATGCCTCTTCCCAGGGTTTTACAAAGCCATTTTTGAAACATTTGTAGTGGGGAAAAATCCCAAAACAGTTTATTTTCTCAAAACCGGGTTTTCCAAGGAGGTAGGATGCTAACCATCGTACTCTCGGTCTAAAGGGGATAAATGATGGGTTCATCGGGGTAGTGCCTCGAAGGACACGAAAGCATAACTTGGAGGAGCCAAGTTACTAGCGCATTATTTCTAAAACAAGACATGCAGGTAGAGTATGCAATTTGTAAAGAAGATGTAAAACAGGTAAAAGAGATTAGGACATGTAATAGTGTTCGGGAAGTGGTGGCTTGCCTCTGATCAACAAAAAGTCCCTGGACTTCTTCGGATGGCCAAGAATACCCAAATATATAATAATCAGAAAACCCGTTCTTCTTGTCGTCAGACACTCACACTGTCGTCGTCATCGAGTACACATGCAAGCAGACAATACCACAATCAAAACAAGGCATACAAACATCAAACCATACGGCAAACACACATAAGAAATACTACTAGACTTGGGAGTTTTGGAGGGGTTGGGTATTGGTGGTGGAATTTACTAAGTTGCCACTAGGGTGTTTTCTCTTGGAAGATAGTTGTCTAGGATAGATACAAGGGGCTTGGATTAGGGATCTATGGTCAGTAGGATACCAAGGGCAAAAGTCACATCCACACATAGGTCTTGATAAGACAAAACCATCACAAGTGGTTTCACTTGATTATCACTTTTCCAGAATTAGATAGGCTTTTTATAGTGGATTAAACTCTAGTTTAAGGAAATAATTCACCAGAAAAGTTCTGGAGCTCCAAAAATTATTTCGTTTGATGGTTATGTAGTACTTGATGTACTGAACCACCTAGAGTTGGAATTAAGTCAACAAAATTAACAAAATGCCCTTAGAAAATTCCTATAGATAGTTCTGTATGATTCTTCTTTTATTTACCAGATTAAATCTACAGGAGCTATTGAGTTGGTTCCAGGGGCATGTGATAGGTATTTAAAATACCTTTCTGTAGGAATTGGGTTCACTCATGTTGGAGTTTCCAAACTCTTGGAGTGATTTATTTAGTAAAACAACCCATCACAAAGGTATTTAAATCACTAAAATTCATCCAGAGCTCAGTAAATTCTGAGCTGCTAGGATTTGGTATATATTAATCATAGTGTGTCCTGGGAATTCGAATCAGGTCCATACCGCATTTGGTTAGACCTGGGGAATTTATCTAAGACAGAAAGTTGCTAGATTTGTTATTTTTGTTAAGGGCAGAACACAGCTCACCTTGGGCTGAGACCTGTGCTGGATGATAGGTATTTCAAATACCTTCCAGTGGGTCTTTGGTTCATCACCAATGGAGTTGTAAAAACTCCCTGTGGAAAAATAATTAGTGTACCAGACACATTTTAGTAGAATAATTACTAGTAATTAGAGAAAATTATTTTGGCAATGGGATTGCCTCTGCATGTGTGAGGAAACATCAGAGAACCACCAGAAAATTAGATCTAGGCATTTGGATTAGGTTTACCCTTTTAATTAGATTTAAACCTAGCAGAAACATTTCTGGAATAAGGGTTGGGCAAAAAGGAAAAAGAAAAGGAGGGGCAGTGGGTTGGATCTGACTGGGAAATGGGCCGCAGGGGGATATTCGGCACACGGCGCACGGGCGACGCGCGGGAGGAGGGGGTTTCGAACCTGACGAGCGGGGCCCGCTGTTAGCGAGTGAGAGCGCCGAAGCGGTACCGAGCGACGGCGACCGTTGGATCAAGTCGCGATGGACGGCTCGGGGTGGTCATCTACGCGAACAAAACGCCGGCGACGAAACCCTAAGTAGCGGCACCGGCGGGGGCAGGGTGCTCACCAGAGGGCTCGAGGACGGTCGGGGCTAGTGCAGGACGACGCGGTCGACGATGACGAGTAGATCGGTGGGCGGCACGACGGTAGAGGCCCACGGGATGTAGCTCGCGCGACGGCGGCAGAGAGCAACCTCGTCGGATCTCAATGCCGACAACGGAGGAGTAGTTCCTAGACAGAAAGGAGAGCACCATTAGATGCAGGAGAGCAAGGGGAGCTCAGGGGCTGACATGCAAAAGGAATAGAGCGGAGAGGGAGGTGCCTTGCTCGATTTTTGAGATGAGGCCAAGAGCTCCTCTCCTTCTTCCTTCGGACAGCACAGGGCAGGGGAGAGGTAGGGCGTGCTGGGGGAGGCAAGTGAGAGTGAGAGGGGGCAAATGAGGGCAAGGAGCTGGCTGGGGGAGGCTGCTGGCCTTTATACCATGGAGAGGGAGTGGGTGAGATAAAATACCAAATTGGACATGGTGGGGAGGGAGTGCTGGCCAGGGATTGGCCCAGGGGGAGGTGGAGAGGGGTATTGTGGGTATTGGGTCATGCTGGACCAGAGAGAGAGGGGGTGGCATTAGTGGTAATTAAGTTGGGTTGATCCTTGTAAGAATTGGGGTTAAATCTCCTCTTACCACTAGTACAATGGCAATTGGGTAATTTGTTGGGGTAGAGCTACGGTGGTGGTCGACAAAGGATGTGTCCGGGTGCTGAGGATAAGCATTGATCAAGAATTGATGGAATTTAGAATTGGTTGGAGTGGTGGTTTTGCTTTCATGGCATATTTGATCTAATTGATTGTTGCGAAGGGAGTCCAAAATGTTACATTGGGCCAGAGGATAAAAGGTTCTTGTAGGTAGGTGAGGTCAAGTTGGACTTCTAGGATTTAATTGGGATTTTTATGTGGAGGTTAAGTCCACTTAAATCCAATTATAGAAAAAGGACATAAATGATTTCTAGAAGATCATTTGATAAATTTCCATTGCGAATGAATGGATCTTGGTTTGAGAGGGTCCCAAATGGGAATACACACTTAGGGGAATTTTCCCAAGATTTATTGGGGATTAAAAGTAATTAAAACAATTATTATTCCAATTCAGCCATTTAAGAAAATGGGCAAAAAGAAATAATAGAGCTTCTCAAAAATATTTATTTTTGAGCTGGAAAGATAGGATATGACTTGTGGGATTCATATGAGCCAAAAGTTGGGGAAGTGGTTTGGTAAAAACCAATCTTTCCTTTATGAAGGGAGTTTTGGGGATTTAGACTATTTAAGAAATCAAATAGCTTTGGGGCCATAATAGTTATGGATAATTATTGATAAATATTGAGGATCAAAGTAGATGAGGTAGACAAGGTGTAGCAAGCAGTTGCAACCTTGTGTAATGAAATTCCAACTAGAAAAGGATGGAAAACAAGGAGTTGATGATCTAGGGTGGTGTTATTTTTATACCACCAAAACATGCTTGCATCTTGGAGCTTGGAGCTCACCTTGGTGCAAGGACTAGATGGTTGAGTAGGCCAAGTCATGTAGATGATCATGGCAGGAGAAGTTTGAATTAATTGTATTAGAGGTGATCTAGATAAGATGGCAAACTTTGTTGAAATTAAAGCTGCCATGCAGAAAGTGTCATGATGCCTTTTAAACCATGTGGTTTTTAATAAGCACAGAGCTCCACTTGGGACAAGTGAAGTAGGTTCTGATAGACATCAATGAGTTAGAACACAACCATGCAGAGAGTTGGTCCAAAGGAGGTTGTGTGAGGGTGTGAGCTTCTACCAAAGTAGGTATGATGACTAGTTTTGTAGGAAGAGATATTTTCTTGTCTGCAAAACCATCATGGACAAGTGGGTTAGAGGAGGATCTATCCAAGGACAAATGTGGGCCTTGGTAGTCCTTGGGATGGTTAACAAGATGGTTCAGATGCATTTCAAAAAATTCACATGGTTTGAGAAAAGGAGGCATTCAAAAAGGTGATGCTGAAACTGTTTCCAGACGGCCAACATTGGCAGTTTTGAGGAGTTTGACTAGAGTATGAGACGAAAAGTTCTTGGAGGAGTTTCAAGGTATCAGAGCTTTAACAAATGGTTGGTATGGAGGTGTAAGGTGAGTGGAGGAGATCCTTGCTTGATATTGGTCCTCCAGGACTTGAGAGCATCTAGAATGGAGATCCTCAGAATGGATCTGATTAAGGGTTTTAGATGATCACCTAGTGGCTAGAGATCATAACAAGGTTTGCTTCCTTGCTTAGGGATTGATGATTGGGGAAACATATTGATCCTAGTGATGAGCTCCTAGAGTGGCTCATACTACTTCCTAAGCAAACAAGTCAAACATCAGATCAAAGCAACTCATCAGTCAACAGATCAAGGCAACTCATCCTATACACTAATCAACTATTCCTAGGGTTCACCATCAAGCTCAGCTTGGGGTAAGGTTGGGTGCATTTTGAAGAGGTTGAGTTTTGGATAAGAGGAGGGTTCTTGGTGTCTCTACCAAGAGTAGAATCCAAATGCTTTGATCAAGAGTTTTGGGATAAAGCTAGAGATAAGATTAGTTGAGTGTTCTATCTTGAAAACATAAGGAGATTGTAATATATATCTCTCCACAGTTTTGACAATGGAAGCTACCAAAATAGTTTTGGTTTCATAGACATCTTGGCTCCTGTTTTGAAATGCCAGAACGTTTGAGAATATGTAGAATAAGCCAAGATAGTTTTTGGTAAATAGATTTTGTCAACTAGGGTTGAGGTAAGGTGTATCCTAAGATACACTTCATAAGCACAAGTGCAAACAATCAACAAGCAAGCACTGCACTAAAGCACAAGAAAAAGTTTTTGTTCCCCCTGATTTTTGCATTCTGGACAACTAGTCGGGGTTGCTAAAATTGGGATGTTACATGGTTTTTCAACAGAACACACATGCAATGACTCTAGCTATGGTTAATGAAAAGAACACACATGCAATGATACTAGGGGATCCATATGTGACTAATGAAAAGAACACACATGCAATGACACTATTGGATCCATATGTGGTTTGTTAAAAGAACACACATGGAATGACTATGGTGTATCCATATGTGTTTTACGAAAAGAACACACATGCAATGACACTAGGGGATCCATATGTGGTTAATGAAAACAACACACATGCAATGACACTGTTGGATCCATATGTGCTTTGTGAAAAGAACACACATTCAATGACACTAGCTATGGTTAAAGAAAACAACACACATGCAATGACACTAGGGGATCCATATGTGGTTTGTGAAAAGAACACAGATGCAATGACTCTGGTGGATCCATCTGTGTTTAAGGAAAAGAACACACATGCAATGACTCTGGTGGATCCATATGTTGTTTGTGAAAAGAACACACATGCAATAACTCTGGTGGATCCATATGTGTTTTCGGAAAAGAACACACATGCAATGACTCCGTTGGATCCATATGTCGTTTGTGAAAAGAATACACATTCAATGACACCAGCTGTGGTTAATGAAAAGAACACACATGCAATGACACTAGGGGATCCATATGTGGTATGTGAAAAGAACACAGATGCAATGACTCAGGAGGATCCATATGTGGTTTGTGAAAAGAACACACATGCAATGACTCTAGTGGATCCATATGTGGTTTGTGAAAAGAACAGACATGCAATGACTCTGGTGGATCCATACGTGGTTTGTGAAAAGAACACATATGCAATGACTCTAGTTGTTCCATATGTGGTTAATGAAAAGAACACACATGCAATGACACTATTGGATCCATATGAGGTTTATGAAAAGAACACACATGCAATGACTCTAGTGGATCCATATGTGATTTAGGAAAAGAGCACACATGCAATGACTCTGGTGGATCCATATGTGGTTTGTGAAAAGAACACACATGAAATGACTAGTGGATCCGTATGTGGTTTGTGAAAAGAACACACATGCAATGCCTCTAGATGTGGTTAATGAAAAGAACCCACATGCAATGACACTATTGGATCCATATGTGATTTGTGAAAAGAACACACATGCAATGAATCTGGTGGGTAAATATGTGTTTTAGGAAAAGAACACATATGAAATGACACTTGGGGATCCATATGTGGTTAATGAAAAGAACATATATACAATGACACTGTTGGATTCGTATGTGGTTTGTGAAAAGAACACACATGCAATGACTCTAGTGGATCCATATGTGGTTTATGAAAAGAGTACACATGCAATGACTCTGGTGGGTCCATATGTGGTTTGTGAAAAGAAGACACGTGCAATGACTCTAGCTGTGGTTAATGAAAAGAACGCACATGCAATGACACTACGGGATCCATATGTGGTTAATGAAAAGAACACACATGCAATGACACTGTTGAATCCACACGTGGAATGACTCTGGTGGATCCATATGTGTTTTAGGAAAAGAACAGACATGCAATGACACTAGGGGATCGATATGTGGTTAATGAAAAGAACACACATACAATGACATTGTTGGATCCATATGTGGTTTGTGAAAAGAACACACATGCAATGACTCTGGTGGATCCATATGTGTTTTGTGAAAAGAACACATATGAAATGACTCTAGTGTATCCATATGTGGTTTGTGAAAAGAAGACACATGCAATGACTCTAGCGGTGGTTAATGAAAAGAACACACATGCAATGACACTAGGGGATCCATATGTGGTTAATGAAAAGAACACACATGCAATGACACTGTTGGATCCATATGTGGTTTGTTAAAATAACACACATGCAAGGAATTTGGTGGATCCATATGTGTTTTTGGAAAAGAACACACATGCAATGACACTAATGGATCCATATGTGGTTAATGAAAAGAACACACATGAAAAACACTGTTGGATCCATATGTGCTTTGTGAAAAGAACACACATTCAATGACACTAGCTATGGTCAATGAAAAGAACACACATGCAATGACACTAGGGGGTCCATATGTGGTTTGTGAAAAGAACACAGATGCAATGACTCTAGTGGATCCATCTGTGTTTAAGGAAAAGAACACACATGCAATGACACTAGTGGATCCATATGTGGTTTGTGAAAAGAACACACATGCAATGACTCTAGTGGATCGATATGTGTTTTAGGAAAAAAACACACATGCAATGACTCTGTTGGATCCATATATGGTTTCAATGACACTAGTTAAGGTTAATGAAAAGAACACACATGCCATGACACTAGGGGATCCATATGTGGTTCTTAAAAAGATAACAGATGCAATGACTCTGGTGGATCCATATGTGCTTTAAGAAAAGGACACACATGCAATGACTCTGGTGGATCCTTATGTGGTTTGTGAAAATAACACACATGCAATGACTCTAGTGGATGCATATGTGGTTTGTTAAAAGAACAAACATGCAATGACTCTGGTGGATCCATATGTGGTTTGTGAGAAGAGCATGCATGCAATGACTCTAGTTGTTCCATATGTGGTTAATGAAGAGAACACACATGCAATGACACTGTTGGATCCATATGTGGTTTATGAAAAGAAAACACATGCAATGACACTACGGGATCCATATGTGGTTAATGAAAAGAACACACATGCAATGACACTGTTGGATCCATATGTGGTTTGTGAAAAGAACCCACGTGAAATGACTCTAGTGGATCCGTATATGTTTTAGGAAAAGAACACACATGCAATGCCTCTAGATGTGGTTAATGAAATGAACAAACATGAAATGACACTAGGGGATCCATATGTTGTTAATGAAAAGAACACACATGCAATGACACTATTGGATCCATATTTGTTTTGTGAAAAGAACACACATGGAATGACTCTAGTGGATAAATATGTGTTATAGGAAAAGAACACACATGCAATGACTCTAGCGGTGGTTAATGAAAAGAACACACATGCAATGACACTAGGGGATCCATATGTGGTTAATGAAAAGAACACACATGCAATGACACTATTGGATCCATATGTGGTTTGTTAAAATAACACACATGCAAGGAATTTGGTGGATCCATATGTGTTTTTGGAAAAGAACACACATGCAATGACACTAATGGATCCATATGTGGTTAATGAAAAGAACACACATGAAAAACACTATTGGATCCATATGTGCTTTGTGAAAAGAACACACATTCAATGACACTAGCTATGGTCAATGAAAAGAACACACATGCAATGACACTAGGGGGTCCATATGTGGTTTGTGAAAAGAACACAGATGCAATGACTCTAGTGGATCCATCTATGTTTAAGGAAAAGAACACACATGCAATGACACTAGTGGATCCATATGTCGTTTGTGAAAAGAACACACATGAAATGACTCAAGTGGATCGATATGTGTTTTAGGAAAAAAAACACACATGCAATGACTCTGTTGGATCCATATATGGTTTGTGAAAAGAACACACATGCAATGCCTCTAGATGTGGTTAATGAAAAGAACCCACATGCAATGACACTATTGGATCCATATGTGATTTGTGAAAAGAACACACATGCAATGAATCTGGTGGGTAAATATGTGTTTTAGGAAAAGAACACATATGAAATGACACTTGGGGATCCATATGTGGTTAATGAAAAGAACATATATACAATGACACTGTTGGATTCGTATGTGGTTTGTGAAAAGAACACACATGCAATGACTCTAGTGGATCCATATGTGGTTTGTGAAAAGAGTACACATGCAATGACTCTGGTGGGTCCATATGTGGTTTGTGAAAAGAAGAGACGTGCAATGACTCTAGCTGTGGTTAATGAAAAGAACGCACATGCAATGACACTACGGGATCCATATGTGGTTAATGAAAAGAACACACATGCAATGACACTGTTGAATCCACACGTGGAATGACTCTGGTGGATCCATATGTGTTTTAGGAAAAGAACAGACATGCAATGACACTAGGGGATCGATATGTGGTTAATGAAAAGAACACACATACAATGACATTGTTGGATCCATATGTGGTTTGTGAAAAGAACACACATGCAATGACTCTGGTGGATCCATATGTGTTTTGTGAAAAGAACACATATGAAATGACTCTAGTGTATCCATATGTGGTTTGTGAAAAGAAGACACATGCAATGACTCTAGCGGTGGTTAATGAAAAGAACACACATGCAATGACACTAGGGGATCCATATGTGGTTAATGAAAAGAACACACATGCAATGACACTGTTGGATCCATATGTGGTTTGTTAAAATAACACACATGCAAGGAATTTGGTGGATCCATATGTGTTTTTGGAAAAGAACACACATGCAATGACACTAATGGATCCATATGTGGTTAATGAAAAGAACACACATGAAAAACACTGTTGGATCCATATGTGCTTTGTGAAAAGAACACACATTCAATGACACTAGCTATGGTCAATGAAAAGAACACACATGCAATGACACTAGGGGGTCCATATGTGGTTTGTGAAAAGAACACAGATGCAATGACTCTAGTGGATCCATCTGTGTTTAAGGAAAAGAACACACATGCAATGACACTAGTGGATCCATATGTGGTTTGTGAAAAGAACACACATGCAATGACTCTAGTGGATCGATATGTGTTTTAGGAAAAAAACACACATGCAATGACTCTGTTGGATCCATATATGGTTTCAATGACACTAGTTAAGGTTAATGAAAAGAACACACATGCCATGACACTAGGGGATCCATATGTGGTTCTTAAAAAGATAACAGATGCAATGACTCTGGTGGATCCATATGTGCTTTAAGAAAAGGACACACATGCAATGACTCTGGTGGATCCTTATGTGGTTTGTGAAAATAACACACATGCAATGACTCTAGTGGATGCATATGTGGTTTGTTAAAAGAACAAACATGCAATGACTCTGGTGGATCCATATGTGGTTTGTGAGAAGAGCATGCATGCAATGACTCTAGTTGTTCCATATGTGGTTAATGAAGAGAACACACATGCAATGACACTGTTGGATCCATATGTGGTTTATGAAAAGAAAACACATGCAATGACACTACGGGATCCATATGTGGTTAATGAAAAGAACACACATGCAATGACACTGTTGGATCCATATGTGGTTTGTGAAAAGAACCCACGTGAAATGACTCTAGTGGATCCGTATATGTTTTAGGAAAAGAACACACATGCAATGCCTCTAGATGTGGTTAATGAAATGAACAAACATGAAATGACACTAGGGGATCCATATGTTGTTAATGAAAAGAACACACATGCAATGACACTATTGGATCCATATTTGTTTTGTGAAAAGAACACACATGGAATGACTCTAGTGGATAAATATGTGTTATAGGAAAAGAACACACATGCAATGACTCTAGCGGTGGTTAATGAAAAGAACACACATGCAATGACACTAGGGGATCCATATGTGGTTAATGAAAAGAACACACATGCAATGACACTATTGGATCCATATGTGGTTTGTTAAAATAACACACATGCAAGGAATTTGGTGGATCCATATGTGTTTTTGGAAAAGAACACACATGCAATGACACTAATGGATCCATATGTGGTTAATGAAAAGAACACACATGAAAAACACTATTGGATCCATATGTGCTTTGTGAAAAGAACACACATTCAATGACACTAGCTATGGTCAATGAAAAGAACACACATGCAATGACACTAGGGGGTCCATATGTGGTTTGTGAAAAGAACACAGATGCAATGACTCTAGTGGATCCATCTATGTTTAAGGAAAAGAACACACATGCAATGACACTAGTGGATCCATATGTCGTTTGTGAAAAGAACACACATGAAATGACTCAAGTGGATCGATATGTGTTTTAGGAAAAAAAACACACATGCAATGACTCTGTTGGATCCATATATGGTTTGTGAAAAGAACACACATGCAATGCCTCTAGATGTGGTTAATGAAAAGAACCCACATGCAATGACACTATTGGATCCATATGTGATTTGTGAAAAGAACACACATGCAATGAATCTGGTGGGTAAATATGTGTTTTAGGAAAAGAACACATATGAAATGACACTTGGGGATCCATATGTGGTTAATGAAAAGAACATATATACAATGACACTGTTGGATTCGTATGTGGTTTGTGAAAAGAACACACATGCAATGACTCTAGTGGATCCATATGTGGTTTGTGAAAAGAGTACACATGCAATGACTCTGGTGGGTCCATATGTGGTTTGTGAAAAGAAGAGACGTGCAATGACTCTAGCTGTGGTTAATGAAAAGAACGCACATGCAATGACACTACGGGATCCATATGTGGTTAATGAAAAGAACACACATGCAATGACACTGTTGAATCCACACGTGGAATGACTCTGGTGGATCCATATGTGTTTTAGGAAAAGAACAGACATGCAATGACACTAGGGGATCGATATGTGGTTAATGAAAAGAACACACATACAATGACATTGTTGGATCCATATGTGGTTTGTGAAAAGAACACACATGCAATGACTCTGGTGGATCCATATGTGTTTTGTGAAAAGAACACATATGAAATGATTCTAGTGTATCCATATGTGGTTTGTGAAAAGAAGACACATGCAATGACTCTAGCGGTGGTTAATGAAAAGAACACACATGCAATGACACTAGGGGATCCATATGTGGTTAATGAAAAGAACACACATGCAATGACACTGTTGGATCCATATGTGGTTTGTGAAAAGAACACACATTGTTGGGGATATACTTTTCGGGTATCCTCACAGTTCCTCACTGACCAGGGTGGCCCACTTCGGGTTAGAGCTTTGCTTCACGGGTAGCCCAATCTGGGAGAAAGACAGAGTCCAATCCAGCTACGGGAAGGCCCAAAAGACTTACCGACTTAGGCCCATAATGTTACTTGTAGTTCAAGATGTAATCTATAAACCCTAGGCCGGATATCTATATAAGCCATCCTAGGGAGAGACTTTAGGGCACCTAACACTTTAGACCCTCAACTCGCACAGGCGAAACCCTTGTAACCCATATTCCGGCTCTGCCGTATTACTGGATTGCTAGCAGCAGTAGGATCCGTCCAAAGCCGTCGGATTCGAACCTGGGTAAACTTGTGTGCTCACCGTCCCGGAACACCGTACGTCTCAAACCCCTCTCTTTCACAAGCCTCGAGGACCCACCCATGGCGTACTTGTCCTCAATCCGATGACAGTTGGCGCCCACCGTGGGGCAAGTGAGCTTCGGATCTGCGTTCCGAGCAGAATCTGCAAGAATCGGAATCGACGAGACTATCGCCATCGGTCGCATCCTCTACGCTAGCGACGTCCCTCTCATCGTTCTCGACGAGACTTGGATTCCGGCTAGGGAGGCCGTGACTGCCTACACAATCATGTCTTTTGGCGAGATCGATGTTTACATCGATTTCGCTGAACCTGCCATAGCCACCCCAGCGATGATGATAGAGGCAGAAGAATCTTCTGGGTCCCCTTTGTCCGTGGAGGCGGCAGAGTTCCGGATCTCAGAAAACCCTAATCCCACCCAGCCCGCACCTGTTGCGGAGATAGTGGAGAAATTCGAGCCTGAAAAAGACCTAGCGGTCCATGTCGAATCTGGAGTGGATCTCCCCGGAGAAGCCGGATCCCAAATCGACCCACCCGTGGAAGTCGAAATTCAGGAGGAGCTAGTCAACGACACTGATTCCGGCTCTGACGACGCGGGGACAGACAGGCCTTTCCTGAGGTACACACTGCGACGTATGATGTTGCAAGGCGCAAGCGCAGATGCAATTCTTGAGACCATCAAAACTTTCGACATGGTTAATCACGAGGGCCGCAGGTACCTCAGGAAGCACGCGTCGCACTTCTTCGGATATGTTGGATCCGGATCCGGCTCTGCCGATGCTGGAGAAAACACCGACTCTGTGCTGGAGGCAATTGGAACAAACGCCGACGTACCCGCATCCTCGGATGAATCGATGACGTCAGCGGATTTCCGAAAGTTCTCTGTGGAATATGAAGAGGAGTATAACTCCAAAGTTGCAGAGGAAGGAGAAGCCATGGATGAAGGATCTGGGGAACACTCTCCCAAAGCGCAGGATGACATGGACGTCGGAGATAATCCCGAAGTCTAGATGTCCGAAAGTACCAATCAGAGCTTGACTCCGGGAAACGGACCCAAAGCCGACTTTGCTACCGGCGCTGCCAAGAAGGCAAAGAAGAGGAACAAGAAGAACAAGACCCCGGCAAAAGACCCTTTGACACAGGAGGTGATTGCCGAGGAATACGAAGAAGACTCGGATGGAGCACTTATCCCAAAAGAGCTGAAAAAAGAAGAATCGGTGGATTGACACGTGATGACCGAAGGTGCGCGTAAACTCATCGATGCTGCATTAACCACACTTATCCCTACAGCTGCAGAACTTACTTCTGAAGAGCTGGACGAAAGGTCCCAAGCCCTAGAAGTGCGTCATCAACAACACCTGGATGAAGCTAAAAACATTGAGGAGGAGAAGAAACGCATGGCAACTAAGGATTATATGTCTCGGTTGCATCAGAAGACACGGAAGCGTCACACTAATGACGACCAATTCCCACATATCTGTGTCGTCCTTTTCGGAGATGAGATGGGGAAGCCACGGAAAGATAGCAAAGGAGATTGGGTATATCCAACCCCAGTACAGAATACCGTGGCGGCCCGAGAAATTTTATCGGCTAATCCAGGACCAGAGAAGATCCGTTTGGGTATCAAACTACTCAACAAGGGACTGGAGTAGCAAAAGGTCGCCCTGTCCGGATGTCAAAAACTGGTCTCGGATTCCGACCAATGTCGCACAGATCCGGCGTGGGCTGGCGTAAGACCCCATCGCGTTCCGGAGCAGCATCATCGCCCTGAACATCGGGAGGACAATTATTCAAGAACCGGATCGTCAGTACAGCATCACAGAACTGCGCGTGACTGGAGCAACGTCGCCCAGCAGCCGAAAAAGAGGCCATTGCTGCACTGAATCTGAGGAATCCTCCCCGACGAGAGTCTAATGATCGAAGGGCAGAAGATAAAGAGAAACATCGAGAGGAGGATCGTCAAAAAATTCCACCTCTTAGACATGCAAGCCGTCCGGCTGAGCCTCACCATGGTGGGAACGACGGACGAAGGAACGACGGAAACCATGCTGGCACAAGCCGGCAGGGGGCTCGTCGTAGCAAAGATCCTCCCCGGAACCGAAATAATGACGTTCCGGACAGAGGCCGGCGATCAGCCGGAAACTATCCAACTGCCCCACCCTCTCCACCAAGCAGTCATCACAATGGCTCTCAAGGGGGACAAGGAGGACGACGCGGCGGAGGAGGTGGTGGCAGAAGCCAAAGTCCAGCTCCAAGGCACCGCAGCCACAGCCGACATTCGGGACGATCTCTATCCCTGAATGATGCAAGACACAGGATCAACTCCAACATAGAGGAGCGGCACTACGAAAACGATGATATCTATGTGGGCCCAAAGTGCTTCGGACCACGCATCAGAGCTACAAGATTCCCAGAAGGATTTGCTATCTCAAGACATATCCAAGCCTACGACGGCATTGCTCGGCCAGATACCTGGCTACAGGAATTTTTTCCAAGCTTGATGCATCGCCAAAGGCGGAAACAGCTTGGTCGCAACCCGATATCTCCCACTTATGTTGCGGAAGACGACACGATCGTGGCTCAATGAACTTCCAGAGAACACCATCCATAACTGGTATGACATGCAAACTGCGTTCTTTCGGAATTTCGAAGGAACATATCGGAGGCCCTGTACGGTCAGAGACCTACAGCGTTGCACCTAGAAGGCTGGAGAAACTTGCCGAGATTACCTCGGACGATGGATCGACATCGAGAACTCCTGTGAAGGAGTAAACGATCAAACCACGATTGAAGCTTTCATCGTAGGACTCCCAATTGGTCTACTACGTCACCGCTTGAAGTGTGACAAGGTCACTGACTTGGGAGAGATGATAGAAACAGCGAGCAAGTACGCAGATGCTGACGACGATGCAAAGGGATTGCTCAATACCCTAGTTGTGCCTCAGTCGGCAAAACAACCAAAGCAACAAGCTCAGAAGCGCAAAAATACCTCGGAAGAGAAACCCAACGCAGAAACAGCAGTGGTCACTGCTACTTTCGGGTCTGGAGGACGAGGAGGACGTGGCGGAGGCCGCGGGCGTGGCCGTGGGACTTCAAGGGTCCAAGGTAGAGGAGACCAGCAACCAGGCAAAACCTACTCTTGGGCCGACATTGCCAATAACCCATGTGTGCATCACCTAGATGCCAATGGGGGCTCGTCCCACACCAACGCTGAATTCCGTTTCAATGACGACATCAAAAGAGATGACACCGCGGGCTACAAAGCTAAGCTGAAGAAGGGAAAGAAAAATCCCGAAAAAGACAAAGAGACCAAGGAAGATTCCGACATGGAGGAAGCTGATGCTTCAAATCCCAAGCCGGAAGGGAAGAAAACTTTTCCCACCAAGAAGGACACTTACGTCACTTTCCCCGGATCTCAACCAGCAAAGGTCAAGAAAGCAGTTCTACATGAGCTCAACAGAACAGTTCCGGCTGTCCCCCAATACTTGGACTGGTCGGAAGTGGCAATCACATTTGATCACACTGATCATCGGCCTAAGTTGCATAGGCGAGGAAAATACGCCTTAATCGTCAATCCACTTATTGACGGTTATGGTTTTTCCAAGATCCTCGTGGACGGCGGTAGCAGTATCAATATTTTCTATGTCGAAACGCTACACCGGAAACCCAGCTGAACCATAGCTCTGTGATCTTTCACGGAGTTGTCCCAGGAAGACAAGCTAATTCCCTGGCAGAGATTACTTTGGATGTCACCTTTGGAACTCCAAAGAACTATCGAACGGAGGCACTTTCCTTCAAAGTGGTCCCGTTCAAGAGCGCGTACCACGCTATATTCGGATGTCCGGCTTACTGGGCTTTTATGGCTCGTCCGTGTTACATTTACAATATGATGAAAATTCCAGGTCCCAACAGCGTGATCACCATCAGGGGAGACCCGAAGAAAGTGCGAGAGTGTGAGGATGGAAATGCCGCCTTTGCCGAAGCCGTGCTGCATGCCTAGGAGTACCAGGAGATCAAGAAGAGCATAGATCCGTCCGAGATGCCCGCAACGAAGAAGGAGGTGACAAAGCCAAATCCGGAGTTCAAGGCATCAGAAGAGACGAAGAAGACGCCGTTGAAGGATGATGACCCCTCCAAGGTGACCTAGATAGGCGTAGGCCAAGATAGCGCATAGGAAAGCACGCTTGTCAAGTTCCTCCAAGCAAATCAAGATATCTTCGCATGGCAGCCATCTGACATGACTGGAGTACCTAGGGAACTTGCCGAGCACTCTTTAAATGTAAACCTGAATGCTAAACCCGTCAAACAGTCCCTACGACGTTTTGGCGATGAAAAGCGTAAGGCAATAGCTAAGGAACTAGCACGGCTCGAGTTAGCCGGATTCATAGAAGAGGTCATCCACACTGAGTGGTCGGCCAATCCTGTAATGGTCCCTAAAAAGGACACCACTAATTTAAGGATGTGTGTTGATTATACTGCCTTGAACAAGGCTTGTCCAAAAGATCCGTTCGCTCTGCCTAGAATTGATCAAGTTATCGATTCTACGGCAGGCTCGGAACTCCTCTATTTTCTTGACGCATATTTTGGTTATCACCAAATCCGGATGAAGGAATCTGACAAAGTCAAAACTTCATTGATAACCCCTTTCGGAACCTTCTGTTTTGTTACGATGCCCTTTGGGCTGAAGAACGCAGGAGCTACGTACCAGCGCATGATGCAACGTTTCCTCCATGACCAACTCGGACGCAATGTACATGCATACGTGGATGATATTGTGGTGATGTCCAAAAAGAAGGAAACACTGATTTCCGACTTCGAGGAAACGTTCGCCAATCTACGAAAATACAACATCATGCTTAACCCGAAGAAATGCTTCTTTGGAATACCAGCCAGAAAATTGTTAGGTTTCATCGTGTCTCAAAGAGGCATAGAGGTGAACCGGGACAAAATCAAGGCTATACTCAACATTTCCAGGCCAACTCGCTTGAAGGACGTACAAAGACTAACTGGTTGCATTGCTGCGGTCAGTCGATTTGTAAGCCGACTTGGTGAAAGAGCCGCACCATTATACAAACTCCTGAAAAAGACCAAGGATTTTGTTTGGACCAACGAAGCTGAAGCTGCATTACAAGACTTGAAAAAGTACTCTCATCTGCTCCTATCCTTGCAGCGCCAGAACCTCAGGAACCGATGTTGCTCTATCTTGCTGTGACAAATAAGGTCGTTAGTATCGTCATGGTGGTGGAGATACCAGAGGAAAATCAGGAACACCTGGGGCAGCGTCCGACTTACTTTGTTAGTGAGGTCCTGACAAAGTCAAAACAGCGGTATCCGCACTATCAAAAGTTGTCTTACGGTGTTTTTCTAGCATCTCGTAAGTTACGGCACTATTTTCAGGAGCATCCAATTACCGTGGTGAGCACAGCTCCCATGAGAGATATAATAAACAATAGTGACACCACAGGACGCGTCGCCAAATGGGGCATAGAGCTTTCAGCTTTCGATATTGAGTATAAACCCCATACAACAATCAAATCCCAAATCCTTGCTGACTTTGTCGCTGATTGGACAGAGACAAAGGTAAATATGATCCTTCCTGAGTCGGAATATTGGACCCTCTACTTTGATGGGTCTAAGGCTCGCAGGGGCTCGGGGGCTGGCGTGGTGCTCAAATCACCCCAAGGAGATAAACTTCTATACGTGTTGCAGATCCACTTCACAGCGACAAACAATATTGCCGAGTATGAAGCACTGCTGCATGGAATCCGGATTGCTAAGGATATTGGCATCGGATGTTTGATGTGTTACGGAGATTCGGATCTTGTTGCTCAACAAGTGTCGGATATTTGTAATGCAAATAAACACATGGCAACATATAAAGCTGTCGTGGATGATTTATCTAAATCGTTCGAAGGGTTTGAGGTCCAACACATCCCTCGAGCAGAAAACGAGGAGGCAGATGCACTATCTAGGATAGGCTCTGCACGGAAAGAGGTCCCAGATGGCGCTTTTTTAGAGCACCTCAAAGTTCCCTCAATAAAGGGAGTAGATGAGGAATATCCAACCAAATCCGACTCACCTCTAATAGCAGTTCTGGCTGTAATTCCCAGCTGGAGTCAACCCTACCTAGATTATCTGGTAGATGGAAAATTACCCGAAGACGAGGTTCTGAGCCGGCAGATTATCCGACGAGCAAAAGCCTATACTATTGTTAAAGGTGAGCTCTATAAACAAAGTGTTTCTAGGGTTTTTCAGCGCTGCGTATCTCCGGAAGAAGGAGTGGAAATCTTAAGAGAAATCCACGAAGGCGAGTGTGGTCACCACGCTGCAGCCAAATCTTTAGTGGCAAAAGCTTTTAGACACGGATTTTTCTGGCTTACAACTCAGGCAGATGCCAAACGATTAGTCAAGACATGCAAAGGCTGCCAAAAGTACACCAAACAAGCTCATGTTCCGGCTGATCAGCTGTGAACAATACCTATAACATGGCCCTTTGCGGTCTGGGGGCTTGATATGGTAGGACCATTTAAACGAGCTCCAAGTGGATTTACTCACCTCTTAGTGATGGTGGATAAATTCACCAAATTGATTGAGGCTAAACCTGTCACAAGTTGTGATGGAGCAACAGCCAAAAGATTTGTCGAGGATGTGATAATCCGGTATGGTTATCCGCATAGCATTATCACGGACAATGGGAGTAACTTTTCTATGGGAGAATTGGCTGAATTCTGCAACGAGCAAAATATCCGGCTTGACATTGCGTCAGTCGCACATCCACAGGCTAACGGACAAGTCGAAAGAGCAAATGGTTTAATCCTACAAGGCTTAAAACCGAGACTCGAAGCACCACTACGACATGCTGCGGGGGCTTGGGCAGAGGAATTACCCTCTGTAATTTGGAGTTTACGAACAACTCCAAACAGGTCAACAGGATACACACCTTTCTTCTTGGTCTATGGCGCAGAAGCAGTTCTTCCTAGTGATTTTATTCATACTTCTCCTAGAGTGGCCGCGTATATTGAAGAGGATGCCGAGATTTCTCGACAAAATGATCTCGACTTAGTCGAAGAAGTTCGCGTTGTTGCTGAAATGAGATCTACAGCCTATCAGCAGAAGTTACGCAAGTATCATAGCCAGAGAGTCCGAAATAGATCTTTCAATAAAGGTGATTTGGTTCTCTAGCTTGTGCAACAAAGAAAGCACAAACTTTCCCCAGAATGGGAAGGGCCCTTTTTAGTTACTCGAGTATTGCACAATGGATCGTACTACTTAACTAACATGAGGCCAGTCAAAGAAAGACATGCTACTAAGAAGAGAAAGAGAGCTGGAGGCAGTAGAAATCTGGATGAGTTAGACAGACCATGGAATATTGCTCAGCTAAGTCCCTTTTATTCTTAGTTTATCCTTCTTCGTAATCATATATATGTACATCCTTTGAGAGAAATAAAACTTTTGGTTGCCTCAAGTTTTTCTGAGAAGTTTTTACCATCTTATTTCCAAATGATCATGTCATAGTCGAAAATCCCAGAATGCTTGAAAGTACTTTATGCTCATGTTCGTTCTGGTTTAGATTTCTGATTCTAAAATTGCTACTGTCGGGTATAACTCTAAAGTTTCTAGTTTTTACTCTGGTTATTTGTCTGATTGCTGGATGCGGGCATTTTCCGAGTAGTGAATTGTTGGTACTGGAAGCCGGCTTTGTTTCCGAGTTTAAACTGGTTTAGCAATTGACCTCCGTTGCTCGGCAAAGTTTCCGGCAAAAGGTTTAGCCGGCTCAAGAAAGGAACAAGGCGGAAAGCCAGATAAACGATAAGTATAGACGGAAAAATACAAGTGCTTGTGTAAACATTTCAGGCACACAAAAAATTTAAAGCCAAAAGTGCTGAATTGATCAAAATCTTAGCACTAGCAAAATAATAGTACTTCATAATTACAGACGCATCATGTTTTTCAGGATAATACAAATATTTCTGGCAATTTATGATGCAGGAGGAGATGAAGGAGCTGCCGGCTCGCTGGAGACGTCGCCTTGGTATCGTTCCGAGATGTCCGCATCCGAGGTGGTGCGTTCATCGTCGGAAACTTCTGCTGAATCTTCTGGAGGCTGAGACGGAGTGTCCACGTGGGTGAAGAAAGGGGTCTCGTAGCTGGTCAAATCAGCCACGTGACAACCATATCCGGCGCAGGACTCCATGATGGCTTGAATGTCTTGCTCCTGGCCGTCTTCATCTACTTTGCAGTACCCTCTGGTCACTTGCCATATTTCCAGGTTTCCATGGTGGCTCATGACCATGGTGAGAGTGTTTTGCACCGCAGTCCACGTGTAAGACATGTTCCAATCCTGGACAAGCTGCTGCATCTCCTTTGCCTTGTCCCGCACCTGAAAATCTGACATGCTATGCATGTCCGGAATCTTGAGAGCTTCGCCAATGTCTTCAATGGATTGGCGGAAGTCATGAAGCAGGTCACCGACTTTTGTAAGCCGGTGGGTGCGGGGCCCAACGGAGGTGGAGTCCATCAAGTTCAGAGGACCTGTAAACAAAGACAGTTAAAGAAAATCCGACATTGAAAGAAGTCGACGGAAAAAAAGACAAATCAGACAGATGGAACGTACCGATAATGACGTCGTCAATTTTGGTCTTCTCTTCCCAAAGACTCTAGAGTTCATCCCGGAGCGCTTCGGAAAGGTCCCTCTCTCTGCACAACTCATTATTGAGGTCCGACATTTTTTGATCCCGAGCAGCAATCTTGCAATCACGCTCATCAGTAGCCATGGAGGAGGATTCAAGGATCTGAGCAATGCTTTTTTCATGATCTGCCTTGAGCTCATCCAGCTCTTGGCGCAGCTCCTTGTTCTCCACCACCAAAGTCTTGAGGTTCTCGGCCTCTTCAATCATAGCACAGGATTGTTTCACCAGTGTTGTAAGTCAAAAAAGAACAATAGTTTAACGAAAAAATTCGACATTGAAAACACAAAGACAAGGTTTGAGTCCTGGAATGTTTACCTTCGGCTTCATCCTTGGCAACTTTCAGCTCAGCATTTTTAAGTCGGAGAGTTCTGGTCTCTCTCCGCTTATCACAGACATTCTTCAACAAATCCTGGTTATAGGAATATACATTATGTAAGTCAGAATACCCAAAGTCAGAAAGCTACTAAAGACTCGGGATAATATTTTTGCTAATATCAGCACGAGCCTTGGGGGCTACACTAGTTCGTTCTTTGGCATCCTAAGGCACATAAACCCGGATTATTTAAACTACTTCATGCTTGGGGGCTAGAGGATATGATATGAAATAAAGGAAAAACAGGAGTTGGAATTCTGACTTACATATTGTTCGCGAGTGAGTTTATCCAAACTCGCGTTAACTTCAACTGCAACCTTCTCAGCGAGAGTTAGAGGGGTCACAGGAGCAGTTGGAAGCTCCCCGGACCTGATCCTCTCGTTGCGAAGAAGCAATTGTTCAAGAAGATTAGAATGCTTGACGTCCTCTGCTTCTTGCGTTTCTTCTTTGGCAGATAAGGTACTTTTCTCCAGGCATTGCCTGGCCAGCCGCTGGATCTCTTCAGTAGATTTCCGGGACAGGCCAAACTTGGCAAGTCCCGGATTGCTGAGAATGTTTTCGGCGAAGGTTTCTGCCGAGGGATCATTACCCAAAGAGGGTTCACCCTTATCTAAATCTAACTCACCCATGGTGATGTTAGTTTGCGATTCAAGGATTGCAGGTTCCGTGGAAGGAGCCGGATCTTCTGCGATGACCGGAGAAGGGATGATCACCGGTGTTGTGGAAGGTTGAGGGGCAGGAGTCGGAGGAGCCACGGCAGGAGAAGCTATGGTAAGCTTCGTCTGTCGCAGGGGCTTTGAAGAAGTTCCCTTCCCCTTGCCGTTGATGAGCGGTTTTGCTCTGAGAATGTAGTAAAGTCGGAAACATTACATCTCGGAAGGAAATTCGAGTAAAGTGCAAAGGCGGAAGTTGTGATTGAAAGTTACCTCTTCACGACGGGCACCTCCTTTGTACCAACAACCACTGTCAGAGCTTTGCGCTTCTTAAGCGCAAGGTCCGGCAATGGTACCACTTCTGTCTCCTGAGAAAACTCTGGAG
This sequence comes from Avena eriantha, assembly GCA_910589775.1. NCBI lineage: Eukaryota > Viridiplantae > Streptophyta > Magnoliopsida > Poales > Poaceae > Avena > Avena eriantha. Next base: position 458,850,477 of record OU342742.1, on the reverse strand, counting down.
GATATCCTTCAAGCGGAGCAAATTCCGACTCGGGGAGGTCAGCAAGCTAAAAAGAAGAAAACATATGAGTATTGCAGTATAACTCAAAGATTGAAACACATAAAAAGGTGTACTGATAGAAGCTTATCGGCACTACGGGGTTTTCCGCCGTATGCATATCCAGAGAAACCTCCGGGATCCTCCTCTCGATCCGCTCCCTGATCAGCCACTTAATCTGGCTTATATAGCCCTGCATGGTGTAGGCTTTGGGGCTGATGTGGAGGGAATCTTCCTTGGACGATGTGATGGAGTGCACCAGTCGATCTCCGTGGTACTGAAGGGGCTAGATCCGGCGTGAGACCCAGCATTGGACCAAGTCGGATCCCTTCAGTCCCTTGTGTTTGATCAGATATTCGACCCGCCTCTTAGCGATATCAGATCGTCACTGAGAGCCGGAGCGGCCTCGTCCCAAGACGGTTGGGACGTGGCAGCTCTGTCAACAAAAGCCAGCAAAGCAGTAGCTTTGTCGGGAGCCGGAATATCCCTATGGTAAAAGAACGTGGCTGGCCATTGTTTGACCGAGTCACTGGCTAGGATTTTGGGATATGCGCGCTCGCGTCTAAGCGAAAAACTAATGGTACCGGTGATATAAGGAACACCGGCAGTAATAGAGTTTCTCTGGACATGAAAGTAGTACCGGAATAACGTCAAACTCGGCCTAATTCCGAGAAAGCCCTCACACGAAGAAGCGTAAGCGCTCATCTCTAAGAGAGAGTTGGGAGGAAGATGATGGAGTTGGACTCCGTAATGGTCAATCACCTCAGAGAAGAACTCCGAGGGAGGAAACGACAAACCTCTGTCGAGGTGGGTGTCGAAGTGGACCTGTTCGCCGGCGCGCGAGTTGGGGACGGTTTCCTCGAAGCCACTCCGCCAGTCGCCGGCACGGAAGAGCCCTTCATTCTCCATGTTCTGGAGCTTCTCGTTGTCAAGAACGCAGGGGATCTAGACCCCGCGGAAGATTTCCTTCTCCACTGCTGCTTCCGTCGCCACCGTCACCGCCACTGCCGCCAAGCCGGAAGAGGAAGAAGAAGCCATTTCTCCGGCGGGAAGATGACCTAGGATGGGCGGCGCTGGGAGTTTTTTTGGGGAAAACGGAGGAGCTCTGTGCGCGCGGGGGAGATTTGGAGGAGAGGAAAAGGCAAGGGAAGAAGTGAAGAGAGAAGGAGAAAATCCTAACCCCTTATATCCACCTAACCACGCCAAGGTTCGTGCAAATGCTACAATGTAACCGCCACGCATCGTGGAAGGAACTGCGAAGGACCCACGCGATGATTACATCGCCTCGATCTCCGTGCATGCATTGAAACGGCACCTCGGTTCCGTGAACCGTGGACCCACCAACGGTCGTGCTGACAGGATGTCTGTCAGATGACGTGACTTGACCATGACTTGTGTCAGGTGGCGTTACAGACCAAGTTCCGGCTTAGTTTGAAATCAAGCTGGAAAATCCGAGTAACCTGTTGATGGTCTGAATTATTTTGAAGACCCGGATCGTATTTTTTGTTGTGAAGTTTCAGGAACCCTTCAAGATTCAGCAAGCCGAAGATCAAGCTAGATGATGATGAATCCGACTTTGGATCTTGGAGGCCTCCGAGGGCTGCTGTTGGGGATATACTTTACGGGTATCCTCACAGTTCCTCACTGACCAGGGTGGCCCACTTCGGGTTAGAGATTTTCTTCATGGGCGGCCCAGTCAGGGAGAAATACGGAGTCCAATCCGGCTACGGGAAGGCCCAGAAGACTTACCGACTTAGGCCCATAATGTTACTTGTAGTTCAAGATGTACTCTGTAACCGACTCTTAGTCGTAGCCGGATAGATCTCTCCTGTAAACCCTAGGCCGGATATCTATATAAGCTATCCTAGGGAGAGCCTTTAGGGCACCTAACACTTTAGACCCTTAACTCGCACAGGCGAAACCCTTGTAACCCATATTCCGGCTCTGCCGTATTACTGGATTGCTAGCAGGAGTAGGACCTGTCCAAAGCCGGCGGATTCGAACCTGGGTAAACTTGTGTGCTCACCGTCCCGGACCATGCGTCTCACACCTCTCTCTTCCGCACGCCTCGAGGACCCCCTCATGGCGTACTTGTCCTCAATCCGACGACACACATTCAATGACACTAGCTGTGGTTAATGAAATCATCACACATGCAATCACACAAGGGGGTCCATATGTGTTTTGTGAAAAGAAAACATATGCAATGACTCTGGTGGATCCATATGTGTTTTAGGAAAAGAACAAACATGCAAAGAATCTAGTGGATCCATATGTGGTTTGTGAAAATAACACACATGCAATGACTCTAGTGGATCCCTACGTGGTTTGTGAAAAGAACAGACATGCAATGACTTTGGTGGATCCATATGTGGTTTTTGAGAAGAACACACATGCAATGACTCTAGTTGGTCCATATGTGGTTAATGAAAAGAACACACATGCAATGACACTATTGGATCCATATGTGGTTTATGAAAAGAACACACATGCAATGACTCTGGTGGATCCATATGTGGTTTGCGAAAAGAGCACACATGCAATGACTCTGGTGGGTCCATATGTGGTTTGTGAAAAGAACACACATGAAATGACTTCATGGATCCATATGTGGTTTGTGAAAAGAACACACATGCAATGACTCTAGCTGTGGTTAATGAAAAGAACACACATGCAATGACACTAGGGGATCCATATGTGGTTAATGAAACGAACACACATGCAATGACACTGTTGGATCCGTATGTGGTTTTTAAAATAACACATATGGAATAACTCTGCTGGATCCATATGTGTTTTAGGAAAAGAACACACATGCAATGACACTAGGGGATCCATATGTGGTTAATGAAAAGAACACATGTGAAATGACACTGTTTGATCCATATGTGGTTTGTGAAAAGAACACACATGCAATGACTCTGGTGGATCCATATGTGGTTTCTAAAAAGAACATACATGAAATGACTCTAGTGGATCCATATGTGGTTTGTGAAAAGAACACAGATGCAATGACTCTAGATGTGGTTAATGAAAAGAACACACATGCAATGACACTAGGGGATCCATATGTGGTTAATGAAAAGAACACACATGCAATGACACTATTGGATTATTATGTGGTTTGTTAAAAGAACACACATGCAATGACTATGGTGGATCCATATGTGTTTTAGGAAAACAACACACATGCAATGACACTAGGGGATCCATATGTGGTTAATGAAAGGAATACACATGCAATTACACTAGGGGGACCATATGTGGTTTGTGAAAAGAAGACATATGCAATGGCTCTGGTGGATCCATATGTGTTTTAGGAAAAGAACACACATACAATGACTCTAGTGAATCCATATGTGGTTTGTGAAAAGAACACACAAGCAATGACTCTAGTGGATCCATATGTGGTTTGTGAAAAGAACAAACATGCAATGACTCTGGTGGATCCATATGTGGTTTGTGAGTAGAACACACATGCAATGACTCTAGTTGTTCCATATGTGGTTAATGAAAAGAACACACATGCAATGACACTGTTGGATCCATATGTGGTTTATGAAAAGAACACACATGCAATGACTCTAGTGGATCCATATGTGATTTAGGAAAAGAGCACACATGCAATGACTCTGGTGGATCCATATGTGGTTTGTGAAAAGAACACACATGAAATGACTCTTGTGGATCCTCATGTGGTTTGTGAAAAGAACACACATGGAATGCCCAAGCTGTGGTTAATGAAAAGAACACACATGCAATGACACTAGGGGATCCATATGTGGTTAATGAAAAGAACACACATGCAATGACCATGTTGGATCCATATGTGGTTTGTGAAAAGAACAAACATGCAATGACTCTGGTAGATAAATATGTGTTCTAGGAAAAGAACACACATGCAATGACACTAGGGGATCCATATGTGGTTAATGAAAATAACACACATGCAATGACACTTTTGGATCCATATGTGGTTTGTGAAAAGAACAATCATTCAATAACACTAGCTGTGGTTAATGAAAAGAACGCATATGCAATGACACTAGGGTTCCATAAGTGGTTTGTGAAAAGAACACACATGCAATGATTCTAGTGGATCCATATGTGTTTTAGGAAAACAACACACATGCAATGACTCTAGTGGATCCATATGTTGTTTGTGAAAAGAACATGCATGCAATGACTCTAGTTGTTCCATATGTGGTTAATGAAAACAACACACATGCAATGACATTGTTGGATCCATATGTGCTTTATGAAAAGAACACACATGCAATGACTCTGGTGGATCCTATGTGGTTTGTGAAAAGAGCACACATATGATGAGTCTGGTGGATGCATATGTGGTTTGGGAAAAGAACACACATGAAATGACTCTAGTGGATCCATATGTGATTTTTGAAAAGTACACATATGTAATTAATATATTTTGTTACTGAAAAGAACACACATACAATGACACTAGGGGATCCATATGTGGTTAATGAAAAGAACACACATGCAATGACACTATTGGATCCATATGTGGTTTGTGAAAAGAACGCACATGCAATGACTCCGGTGGATCTATATGTGTTTTAGGAAAATAACACAAATGCAATGACACTATTGGATCTATATGTGTTTTGTGAAAAAAAACACATGCAATGACTCTGGAGGATCCATATGTGTTTTAGGAAAAGAACACACATGCAATGATTCTAGTGGATCCATATGTGGTTTGTGAAAAGAACACACACGCAATGACTCTAGTGGATCCATCTGTGGTGCATGAAAAGAACTCGCATGCAATGACTCTAGTGGATCCATATGTGTTTTAGGAAAGGAACACACATGCAATGACTCTGGTGGATCCATATGTGGTTTGTGAAAAGAACACACATGCAAATGACTCTAGTGGATCCATGTGGTTTATGAGAAGAACAGACATGCAATGACTCTGGTGGATCAATATGTCTTTTAGAAAAAATAACACACATGCAATGACTCTGGTGGATCCATATGTGTTTTGTGAAAAGAGCACACGTTCAATGACTCTGGTGGATCCATATGTGATTTGTGAAAAGAACACACATGTAATGAATCTAGCCGTGGTTAATTAAAAGAACACACATACAATGACACTAGGGGATCCATATGTGGTTAATGAAAAGAACACACATGCAATGTCACTATTGGATCCATATGTGGTTTGTGAAAAGAACACACATGCAATGACTCTAGTGGATCCATATGTGTTTTAGGAAAACAACACACATGCAATGACACTATTGGATCCATATGTGGTTTGTGAAAAGAACACACATGCAATGACTCTGGTGGATCCATATGTGTTTTAGGAAAAGAACACACATGCAATGATTCTGGTGGATCCATATGTGGTTTGTTAAAAGAATACACATGCAATGATTCTAGTGGATCCATATGTGGTTTGTGAAAAGAACACACACGCAATGACTCTGGTGGATCCATATGTGGTTTGTGAAAAGAGCACCCATGCAATGACTCTAGTGGGTCCATATGTGGTTTGTGAAAAGAACACACATGAAATGACTCTTATGGATCCATATGTGGTTTGTGAAAAGAACACACATGCAATGACTCTAGCTGTGGTTAATGAAAATAACACACATGCAATGACACTAGGGGATCCATATGTGGTTAATGAAAAGAACACGCATGCAATGACACTATTGGATCCATATGTGGTTTGTGAAAATAACACACGTGGAATGACTCTTGTGGATCTATATGTGTTTTAGGAAAAGAACACACATGCAATGAAACTAGGGGATCCATATCTGGTTAATTAAAACAACACACGTGCAATGACGCTGTTGGATCCATATGTGGTTTCTGAATAGAACACACATGCAATGGCTCTGGTGGATCCATATGTGGTTTGTGAAAAGAACACACATGAAATGACTCTAGTGGATCCATATGTGGTTTGTGAAAAGAACACACAAGCAATGACTCTAGATGTTGTTAATGAAAAGAACACACATGCAATGACATTAGGGGATCCATATGTGGGTAATGAAAAGAACACACATGCAATGACTATAACATCCCTGTGTCAGCAACCTTGATTAGTTATCTAGAATGCAAAAATCAGGGGGACCAAAAATATTTTCTTAATTAACTTGTGCATTGCTTGCTTGTTGTAATCTATGCTTATGCTTCCGATTGTACAGCTTAAAATATACTCCTGTTTAACAAAACAATCCTGGCTCATTTCACATATTCTAAAATGTTCTGGCATTTCAAAACATGAGCCAAGATGCTTGTGTAACCAAAACTATTTTAGTAGCTTCTATTGACAAAACTATGGAGAGCTATAACCTCCTTATGTTTTCTAGACAGAACCTTCAACTACTCTTAGCTCTAGGATCTCCAAAACCTTTTATAAAGCTTTTGAATTCTACTCTTGGTAGAGATACCGAGGGCTCTCACCTTATTCAAACTCCAACCTTTGAAAATTACCCATCTTTACCTCAAGCTAAGCTTGATGGTAACCCTAGAAGTAGTTGACTTGTTTGTAAGATGAGTTGCCTTGATCTGCTGCTTGACTTGATTGCTAAGAAGTAGTATGAGATACTCTAGGAGCTCATCATCTAGGATCAAGAAACTTTTAAAATCCCCAAACAATAAGAAAGAATACAAATCTAGATCTGATCTCTAGCTACTAGGTGATCATCTAAAACCCCTAACTAGACCCCTTCTGAAGTGCTCCCTCCTAGGAGTTTCCAAGTCAATGAAGACCAGTATCAAGCAAGGATCCTTCCTACTCAATCTACACTTAAACCTCATCCACTGGATGATGCTTTGGTACCTTGCAACCCATCAAAATCATCACCACCCACATTCTAGTCAAAAACCCTAAGTCTGCCAAATTTGGCTAAGTCTGGAAAACTATTTCCACAATCACCTTTGTGAATGCCTCCTTTTCTCAAACCTTGTGCATTTTTGGAAATGAAATTGAACCACCTTGTTAACCATCCTAAGGACTACCAATGACCACTCTTGCCCTTGGTTAGATCATTTTCTAAGCCACTTGTTCCTGATGGTTTTGCAGGCAAGAAAATAACTATTCCTACAAATCTAGTCAACATGCCTACTTTGACAAAAGCTCACACCATCATCCAACCTTCTATGGACCAAATATTTGCATGGTTGTGTGCTACTCATATAGGTCTAATAATATCTAATTCACTTGTTCCAAGTGGATCTTTGTGCTTCTTAAAGCCACAAGGTTTTGAAGGTGGGTTGATAATCTGCCTTGGCAGGATTATTTTATCCAGAGTTTGAAATCAATTCTTGGGGAGCTCAAGCAGGATCAAGCTCAAAATTCTACACCATTGCAATATGCATAACTTGTTCTATCCATACATATATCCCATGCCCCAAGGGGAGCCTTGAGCTTCAAGATCCAACAAGGTTTTGGTGGCATGAAAACAATCTTACCCAAGATCCATAAATCTCTAGTTTTCACCAAAATCAACTTGGATTCTCCAATACCAAGGTTGAAAATGCTTGTTACACCTTGTCTACATCATATAACTTGATCATAAATATTTACCAAATTTTATCCATATTTATTATGGACCAAATCTATTTAATTTCTTTAATAGACAAAATCTCCAAAACTCCTTTCCCAGTGGAAAGTTTGGTTTTTGTAAAAGCACTTCCCCAACTTTTGGCTCAATTGAGATTCATATATCTTACCCTATCTTCCCATCTCAAAAATAAATATTTTTGAGAAGCTTTATTATTTCTTTTTGCCTATTATCTTAAATGGCAGAAATGGAATAATAATAGTGTTAAATACTTTTAATCCTCAATAAATCTCGAGAAAATTCCCCTAAGTGTGTATTCACCTTTGGGACCATCTCACATCAAAAACTCCACCTATCCAATTCAAAAATATCAAATAAATTCCTAAAAACCTTTTCTACACTATTTGAATAAATGATCTTAAGTGGACTTGAAATCCTTGGAAAAATCTCAATTAAATCCAGGAATATTGTATTAACCTCCTCTAGATCCTAGCATCATTTCCTCATCATGTCCAATACAAGTTTCTAGACTTCCTTTATAACCACTATTTTGGCCCGGTTTTGAACTTATTCAAAACATAGAGATAAACCTTATCAAAACTATCTCAAAACTTGTCAAGAACTACTCCCCATCAACCATCACTCCTCCTCTGATCAAGCACCCCGTTCCTCATGTCCACTAGTGCTTAGAAGGAGAGATAAAAAGAGACCCATATCTTTGAAATAAATGTGTAGCAGCCACCCCACTCACTCCCTGCCCCCACCTTGACCCCTAGTGGCCAGACCATGACCACTCCACCGCCCTCCTCGCCTTATCCTCGAGCACCACCCCTCCATGGCCTCTCTTGGACCAAATCCACCATGGACCAATCCACCTCGAGTTAAATAGGCCAAATGCCACCCCGCGCCTCCCTCTGCCTCTCATTTGCTCCCTCACCACCCACCTACCCTCCCTAGAGCTCCTCTCCCTCTCCCCTGCTCTGTGCAACCCGAGAGAGAAAAGAAGAGAAGCTTCGGCATCCTCCCTCTCTTCGATCTAAGCTCCCTCTCTTCGATCTAAGCTCCCTCCTCACTGCCTCTCCCTCTCTGCATGTCACCGTGCGGTGCTCCCCTACCCTCTCTTACCCTTCCCCTGCTGTTTTCTTTGCCCAGGAATAAGCCCAGTAGCCGCTCCGGCGAGCCCCGAAGGCATCCACGACGGCGCCCCCTCTCGTGACTTTAGGTGAGGTCAGATCCATCGTCGTCATACCCTGTTCACCTCCCCTGCTCGCTACGCGTCAATTTAACCTCCCTGCATCTACATGTAGCCACCCAGGAGTGCTATCTGGCGAGCTCCAGAGCTCTCTCGCCGGTTCTATATCAGGAGACGCCTCCGGTTGCCAAATCAGCCTCTGCCGCCCATCGTCGGTACCGCCGTCGACCACCACTTCGCCCCAGGCCCTTCCCGACCTCCTACGAACCCTCTGGTAAGCTCCCCACACAGCCCCGCTGCCAGCTAGGGTTCCGCCGTCGCTTGGTCGACACGAGCGAGGACGACGAGCCACCGTCGTCCATTGCTCTCTAATCCATTGGCGGAAAACCACCCATACCCCTTCGTCGCCCGCACCTGCTGACGCCTGGGCCCCGTTGCCCAGGGATTTGAATCTCTCCCACGCGCGGCGTCGCACCACCTGGGCCAAATCCGCCTCCCTCTGCCCATCTCCGGCCAGATCCCAGCCCAACAAGCTTCTATGCTTTATTCCTTTTGTCCAGATCCAGTTTTTGGCACTTTGGTTTAAACCGTGTTGAAAATGGAAAGCAAAACAAAATGCCTAGATCTAAATTTTCCTAGGTGCATGTATGTCTTATCTAACACTCAGTACCTTTGGATATCCCAGAATATGTATAGATTATTTATATTAAATCAATATCTAGAAGGTATCTAAAACACTCCTAAAATCCTACTCGTAGTTTTATAACTCTAGTTGGAGTGAAAACTCTGGGTACTAAAAGCCATCCTAGATACCTTGCATGTCACTTTGGACTAACCCTAGTTTGCTTCCTAGCTTGCCCCTGGTAAAAATAACAAAAACAGCCATAATCTGCCTATAGGAATCTCTCTAGATCAAACCAAAATTGTTATTGACCCAATTCCAACTCTCAAGGCTCCTAAAACATATAATTCTTCAAACCCCAGGAGCCCAAATTTAATTACGTCATGGTTAATTTATTAGGATTTAAACTGTTATGTGTAGAGTTAATCCACTAATAAATTCACATCAGTAGTTCTGTAACACCAAAAAGGTTGATTCCAATTTCTACAGAAAGGTATTCAAAGTAACTAACATGAGTCTTTGGAATCATATCAAAATTCCCGGTAAATTAAATATGGCTAAAGAGACAAAAACCTTCTAGAACTGCCTTTGGAAATTTCCTGAGGGCATTATGTTAATTCTCTTAACATGATTCCAACTCTCAGTGATTCAGTACATCAAATACTACAAAACTACCCAAGGAAATAATTTTTGGAGCTCCATAACCTTCCTGGTGATTTATTCCCTAAAACTGGAAGTTACTTCACTAGGAAATTCATAACTATTTAAAGAAAGGTGATAAAATAGTGAAACCACTTTTGTTGGTTTCATTTTATCAACACATATTTGTTGGTATCATTTTTACACAATGGTATCATACAACATAGGTCCTTGATCCAAAACCCCTCTTAGGTAGTTTCCCCGGCTATAAACCCTAAGGGATGTTCATCCCTATCTCCAAGACCCTTTCAATCTTCCAAAACCCAAGCTTCTCCAAAACCTACTAAATCTTAATTTGATATTATCCACTTGCTTGTTTGCTTTATGGTATTAGTGATTGTATGCCTGGTGTTGATTGTGCCCTTCTATTTATTTGCATGTGTTCCCCGATCGACGATAGTTGCGATGAAATCAGAGATTAGACGAGGTGGTTATTATGGGTATTATTGGTATTCTCAGAAGAAGTCCAGGGACATATATATGCCATACTGTTAATCTCAGGCAAGCCACCTTCTTGCTCATAAGCCTTGTCCTACTGTTTTACTTATGCATGTTTTATCTACTATTTATGAAAACTACACTGTTTTACTATATGTTGGTGTATATATGGTAGTGGTTTGGCTCTTCCGAACTATTACACTTTTTTACTATTTAGTACAACCCCCTTGATGGCACCTACTGTCCCCTAGTAGAATAGATGGTGTATAACACCATAACCCTTTGGAGACCCGGTTTTAACTGAAGCAAAGCTTTAGGATGGGAAGACCCCGAAAAAGTTTTACCAAATGTTTTATGATAAAACCTTGGTGAGGTGGGACCTCCCAAGAGATGTTGAGAAATAAAAAGGTTTTGTTTTACAAAATGCTGAAGGAAAGATGGAGGAAAAAGGTTTACCAAAATGCACCCGGTTCTTTGGAGTTTTGCTAGAACAATTAACCTGTCCAACCACATTACTCTAGAATGGGACAGGGCTGGATTTGATGTTTGTCTATTCTGGTATAAGCTGCCTCGCAACTACTATAGGGGATCGTGGTACCCAGAGACTGGTCCTTCTCCCATAAAGGTCCATGTGGGACATCGACCTGGAGAAGGAACGAACTGTCTGCGGGCAGCCAGGCGTTACTATGAGCCCCTCATTGAAAGAACCCACTGTGTGAAGTGTAAAATGCACTCCAGTTGGTCCTTGGTACCCGACATCCCTATGTCGAGGGGGAACAACACTCATAGGGTAGGCACTTATACTAGAGTGGCATTCAGATAGTCTTGATCGGTTACTCGACCCACGATCGGTGTAGATTAGGGTAGTGTACCCGGATGGTGTGGCTAAAGTGTGCAACCTCTGCAGAGTGTAAATCTATTTGAATGGCCGTGTCCGCAGTCATGGACGGTTGGGAAGGTTGCTGTAGAGAGGTGCTGGTTTTGATTTCAAAAAGGATTTCGGAAAAGCAATGGCTTTGGAAATGTTTTGACCATGGGATGGTTGGAAACAATACATGTTTTGACCTTGGGATGGTCAGAAATGGAGAAAGGAGTTTGGTCGTGGGACGATCTGAAGACAGGAACAAATGGGTACCCCAAGCCTAGTGTTTTCCAAAACTTTTCAAAGAGGTTTCCAAAATGTTTACAAAGGTTTTCAACAAAGATATGTAGATGCTATATCTACAAGAGAAACTATTTGAGAAACTAACCTCTCTTGGAGATCTCCTACTACCACTGCCATAATGCATATCCTCTTGTTATTATTGTTATCTTAAGGTGGTTTGGAAGTACATTCAAAGTACTCACTAGCACTGTCCCTAGCTATTAACTTGGTCAGATCTCAAGAAGAGGATGAAGTTGATGGCTATGCGAGCTAGGACGTTCTCTCAGTCAGTTGCCTGTAGGTTAAGGCATGGCTCGGGCTCTACGCTTGACGAAGTTCTGCTGATGATTATTGATGTAGCCATAATGGCATGTAAGGTATGACATGTATTCGTTAAGTATGGGATGCTTACTTTGATAATTGTCAGTTATGTGCCACGACTAACTGCTCATGGGATCGTGGTTGTATGCATAATAGGGATTCTCAGAGGATTAATCCGGGAGCCCCACAGACTTGGTATCAGAGCCATCCTGACTGTAGGAGAACCTTAGTTAGCATGGTCATTAGACATGAACCTTATTTTGAAAACCCCGGCTTTTGAAAACTAGATTCTCATTGAGTTTCAACAAGTTCTACTTCTTCTCTTACTCTAAGTAAATGCTTTCGAAAATGGTTTACTCCAACTCTCGTCCAAACTTCAAACCACGGATTTTAAATAACTAGGATCTAGAACCTGGTGAAGACAATGAAAACAAGATGAAGACAAGCAACTACCAGCAAACACAAGGAGACTACAATATCTCTCTACTAGCGGAATCCTCATAATCAGAATACATCAAGTGTTGCACCATCAAGAAGCTCCAAGATACGACGAAGGCTTCATCTGCAAGATAGTGACTCCGACCTGAAGAAAGACGGTATCTAGGGTCAATAGTCCTAAGAATAGGATTACCCTACATCGCGAGTAGTTAACTCCTTGGGCCCTAGCGTTGACCGTGTTTGCTTGCCTAAGTGCATCCTGTGTTGCTTGATGTGTGATGTTTTCCGAGGACATGGCGATCCTCTTCGCTCTGTTTGCCTTGTTTATATGCTCTGGTTTGCTTTGACCTCTTTAAAAATGTGACTCGAGGAGCGATAAGTCGCCTAGTAACTCAGGAAACCCCTGTGTTAGCCGTCGGTAATGAGACCCAGACAAACCTCGAGAGTATATGAGAGGAAAAGCATCGCAAGAACCAGGAGTTCGACATCGTCAAGTCAGAATCAACTCGAAGATTTCACCTTAGCAGGACGGCATACCTCGTTAAACTCACCTCACAAGACTCGTCAATAGCACCATACTCCCTTGTTCCTTAGTCTACTACAGCAAGAATCCCGTTGAAGCCGGAAGTCAACCACCGAAGGATCCTCAATATCCATAAGAAACCACCGGATAAGTCAACCAAGACAACAAGTGAAGACCTAACCACACTAACCTTTAGTGTATTAGAGCTTCTGACCGCCTCAGGAGACTAACTAATCTAGTCGACCCTACCCAAACTAACGGAATGATCCTCCCTAGAAGGTCAGAACCACCCCTGAAGTCAGATGATTAGGAAGCGTGAAGAAAACGAGTCTACTCCACCATCAAGCAGAAGCAACGCAAGAAATGCCAATGAAGACCGCTTACCCGACGCTGACTACTTCAACCCTGACTAACTACTAGCATGAGAGTCGTAAACCGCTAGCTTGCCCTGAGCTAACCCCATAAGGCTTCGTTAGGAAACCACCCTTGCCAAGGTTTATAGAATAGGGCTTCACTCGAAAACCTCAGCTCAGTACTCCAGGAAGATACAACTTTCCGCTAACATCGGGTCAGCACTCCAAGACAGAAGATCCGCACCCCTCCTGAAGCAGCTTAGTGAAGCTCTAAGGTGGAAATACTGCGTCTTTCCACTCAAACCCCAGAAGACTATCTACCGGAAGATACTTCAGAAAAGATCCCTAGATCTGACGTCCTTTCGCCAAGTAGCAACTCATGGTTCATCAGAGGAGAAACAAACTGAAGATTCTACGAAATCCCTTCGCTACGTCAGCTGCAAACCTATCCGAAGGACCAAAGGATTGCTAACTGCTCAGTTCAAATCGCTTAGAGGACGTGAGACTCCAACGGCTCCAATAGACTAAGTATGAATAATCATAGTATATAAGCCCCGTAGGACCTACCTTCATGGAAGTCATCGGGAGATTCCAACTCTAGAAGAAAGAGTGACGACAGTCTTCAAAACATCATTTGACGACTCCAAGAAGAAAGGACTATGTTAACTCCGAGCCACCCTTGTTTAACCCTAAGAGGGAAAGACTGCGTCTTTCCCACAAAATAGAATAACCTCTGCCAGAAGCAATCCAATAGTTAGACCCAAAGACATAAACTAAGATACGATAATCCCTTAAGAGAGACGCCGTAAATCCTTACAGAAGGAAGATCACTCCTCACAATCTCGATTGAAGCTCGCTCAACACTTATGCATCCAAGAAGATTGAAGTTCAACCTCACCGTCGCAGCAACCCTGTTCAAACACAAAGTCGACAAGTTAGTACGCAAGAAACACATCGCACTAACTCCAACACAAAATCCCATAACCTTATTCTCCTGAATCTCGGGATGAGATTCATTTAAGGGGGAAAGTTCTGTAACATCCCAGTTTCAGCAACCCTGATTAGTTGTCCAGAATGCAAAAATCAGGGGGAACAAAAACTTTTCTTAATTAACTTGTGCAGTGCTTGCTTGTTGTTGTCTATGCTTATGCTTCTGATTGTATAGCTTAAAATATACTCCTTACCTCAACATCAGTTGTCAAAAGCTGTTTAAAAAAACAATCCTGGCTCATTTTACATATTATCAAATGTTCTGGCATTTCAAAACATCATCCAAGATGCTTGTGTAACCAAAACTAGTTTAGTAGCTTCTATTGACAAAACTATGCAGAGCTATAACCTCCGTATGTTTCCTAGACAGAACCTTCAACTACTCTTACCTCTAGGATCTCCAAAACCTTTTATAAAGCTTTTGAATTCTACTCTTGGTAGAGATACCAATGGATCTCACCTTATTCAAACTCCAACCTTTCAAAATTACCCATCCTTACCTCAAGCTAAGCTTGATGGTAACCCTAGCCGTAGTTGACTTGTTTATAAGTTACCTTGATCTGCTTCTTGACTTGATTGCTTAGAAGTAGTATGAGATACTCTAGGAGCTCGTCCTCTAGGATCAATAAACTTTAAAATCCCCAAACCCTAAGCAAGAATACAAATCTGGATCTGATCTCTAGCTACTAGGTGATCATCTAAAATCCCTAACCAGACCCTTTCTGAAGTGATCCCTCCTAGGAGTTTCTAAGTCAATGAATACCAGTATCAAACAAGGATCTTTCCTACTCAATCTACACTTCAACCTCATCCACTGGATGATGCTTTGGTACCTTGCAACCCATCAAAATCATCACCACCCACATTCTAGTCAAAAACCCTAAGTCTGCCAAATTTGGCTAAGTCTGGAAAACTATTTCCAACATCACCTTTTTGAATGCCTCCTTTCCTCAACCCTTGTGCATTTTTGAAAATGAAATTGAACCATCTTGTTAACCATCCTAAGGACTACCAAGACCACTCTTGAACTTGGTTATATCATATTCTAAGCCACTAGTTCTTGATGGTTTTGCAGGCAAGAAAATAATTATTCCTCAAATCTAGTCAACATGCCTACTTTGACAGAAGCTCACACCATCATCCAACCTTCTATGGACCAACTATTTGCATGGTTGTGTGCTACTCATATAGGTATATCAATATATACTTCACTTGTTCCAAGTGGATCTTTGTGCTTCTTAAACCCACAAGGTTTTGAAGGCTAGTTGATAATCTGCCTTGGAAGGCTTATTTTATCCAAAGTTTGAAATCAATTCTTGGTGAGCTCAAGCAGGATCAAGCTCAAACCTCTACACCATTGCAATCTTCATCACTTGGTCTATCCATACATATATACCATGCCCCAAGGGGAGCCTTGAGCTCTAAGATCCAACAAGGTTTTGGTGGCATGAAAACAATCTTACCCAAGATTCATAAATCTCTAGTTTTCACCAAAATCAACTTGGATTCTCCAATATCAAGGTTGAAAATGCTTGTTACACGTTGTCTACATCATATACCTTGATCATCAAGATTTACCAAATTTTATCCATATTTATTATGGACCAAATCTATTTAATTCCTTTAATAGACAAACTCTTCAAAACACCTTTCCCAATGGAAAGTTTGGTTTTTGTCAAAGCACTTCCCCATCTTTTGGCTCAATTGAGATTAATATATCTTACCCTATCTTCCCATCTAAAAAATAAATATTTTTGGGAAGCTTTATTATTTCTTTTTGCCTATTATCTTAAATGGCAGAAATGGAATAATAATAGTGTTAAATACTTTTAATCCTCAATAAATCTCGGGAAAATTCCCCTAAGTGTGTACTCACCTTTGCGACCATCTCACATAAAAAACTCCACCTATACAATTCAAAAATATCAAATAAATTCCTAAAACCCTTTTCTACACTATTTGAATAAATGATCTTAAGTGGACTTGAAATCCTTTGAAAAATCTCAATTTAATCCAAGAATATTGTATTAACCTCCTCTAGATCCCAAAACCATTTCCTCATCATGTCCAATACAAGTTTCTAGACTTCCTTCATAACCACTATTTTGGCCCAGTTTTGAACTTATTCAAAACATAGGGATAAACCTTATCAAAACTATCTCAAAACTTGTCAAGAACTACTCCCCAGCAACCAGCACTCCTCCTCTGATGAAGCACCCCGTTCCTCATGTCCACTAGTGCTTGGAAGGAGAGATAAAAAGATATATGACCATATCTTTGAAATAAATGTGTAGCAGCCACCCCACTCACTCCCTGCCCCCACCTTGACCCCTAGTGGCCAGACCACGACCACTCCACCACCCTCCTCGCATTATCCTCGAGCACCACCCCTCCATGCCCTCTCTTGGACCAAATCCACCATGGACCAATCCACCTCGAGTTAAATAGGCCAGAGGCCACCCCGCGGCTCCCTCTGCCTCTCATTTGCTCCCTCACCACCCACCTACCCTCCCTAGAGCTCCTCTCCCTCTCCCCTGCTCTGTGCAACCCAAGAGAGAAAAGAAGAGAAGCTTCGGCCTCCTCCATCTCTTCGAGCTAAGCTTCCTCCTCACGGCCTCTCCCTCTCTGCATGTCACCATGTGGTGCTCCCCTACCCTCTCTTACCCATCCCCTGCTGTTTTCTTTGCCCAGGAACAAGCCCAGCAGCAGCTCCGGCGAGCCCCGAAGGCATCCACGACGGCGCCCCCTCTCCCGACTTTAGGGGAGGTCAGATCCATCGCCGCCGTACCCTGGTCACCTCCCCTGCTTGCTACGCGTCCATTTAACCTCCCTCCATCGACATGCAGCCACCCAGGAGCGCTATCTGGTAAACTCCCGAGCTCCCTCGCCGGTGCCATATCGGGAGACGCCCCCGGTTGCCAAATCAGCCTTTGCCGCCCATCGTCGGTACCGCCGTAGACCGCCGCTTTTCCCCAGGCCCTCCCCGACCTTCGCCGAGCTCTCTGGTAAGCTCCCCACACCGCCCCGCCGCCAGCTAGGGTTCCACCGTCGCCTGGCCGGTGCGAGCGAGGATGACGACCCACTGCCGTCCATCGCTCTCTAATCCGACAACGTAAAACCGCCCATACTCCTTCGTCGCACTCACCCGCTGACGCCTGGGCCCCGTTGCCCAGGGATTTGAATCCCTCCCGCGCGCGGCGTCGCCCCACCTGGGCAAAATCCGCCTCCCTCGGCCCATCTTCGGCCAGATCCCAGCCCAACAAGCTTCTGTGCTTTATTCTTTTTGTCCAGATCCAGTTTTTGGCACTTTGGTTTAAATCGTGTTGAAAATGGAAAGAAAAACAAAATGCATATATCTAAATTTTCCTAGATGCATGTATGTCTTCTCTAACACTCAGTACCTTTGGATATCCTAGAATATGTATAGATTATTTATATTAAATCAATATCTGGAAGGTATCTAAAACAGTCCTAAAATCCTACTAGTAGTTTTATAACTCCAATTGGAGTGAAACCTCTGGGTACTGGAAGCCATCCTAGATACCTTGCATGTCACTTTGGCGTAACCCTAGTTTTCTTCATAGCTTGCCCTTGGTAAAAATAACAAAAATAACCATAATCTGCCTTTAGGAATTTCTCTGGGTCAAACCAAAGTTGTTATTGACCCAATTCCAACTCTCAAAGCTCCTAAAACATATTATCCTTCAAACCCCAGGATCCCAAATTTAATTAAGTCATGGTTGATTTATTAGGATTTAAACTAATCTGTGTAGAGTTAATCCACTAATAGATTCACCTCAGTAGTTCTGTAACTCCAAAAAGGTTGGTTCCAATTTCCACGGAAAGTTATTCAAAGTACCTAACATGATACTTTGGAATCATATCAAAATTCTTTGTAAATTAAATATGGATAAAAAGACAAAAACCTTCCAAAACTGCCTTTGGAAATTTCCCGAGGGAATTCTGGTAATTCTCTAGACATGATTCTAACTCTCAGTGATTCAGTACATCAAATAATACAGTACTACCCAAGGAAATAATTATTGGAGCTCCAGAACCTTCCTGGTGATTTATTCCCTAAAACTGGAAGTTACTTCACTAGGAAATTCATAACTATTTAAACAAAGGTGATAAAATAGTGA
This sequence comes from Avena eriantha, assembly GCA_910589775.1. Lineage (NCBI taxonomy): Eukaryota > Viridiplantae > Streptophyta > Magnoliopsida > Poales > Poaceae > Avena > Avena eriantha. The sequence goes on along the minus strand of OU342742.1, from coordinate 458,832,017 downwards.
AACCACTTTTGTTGGTTCATTTTATCAACACCTATCTGTTGGTATCATTTTTACACAATGGTATCATAGATCATAGGTCCTTGATCCAAAACCCCTCTTAGGTAGTTTCCCCGGCTATAAACCCTAAGGGATGTTCATCCCTATCTCTAAGACCCTTTCAATCTTCCAAAACCCAAGCTTCTCCAAAACCTACTGAATATTAATTTGATATTATTCACTTGCTTTTTTGCTATATGGTATTGGTTATTGTATGCCTGGTGTTGATTGTGCCCTTTTGTTTATTTGCATGTGTTCCTCGATTGATGATAGTTGCGATGAAATCAGATATCAGACGAAGTGGTTATTATTGGTATTCTCAGAAGAAGTCCAGGGACATATATATGCCATACTGCTAATCTCAGGCAAGCCACCTTCTTGCTCATAAGCCTTGTCCTAATGTTTTACTTTTGCATGTTTTATCTACTGTTTATGAAAACTACACTATTTTACTATATGTCGATGTATATATGGTAGTGGCTTGGCTCTTCCGAACTATTACACTTTTGTACTATTAAGCACAACCCCCTTGATGACACCTACTATCCCCTAGTAGAATAGATGGTGTATAACACCATAACCCTTTGGAGACCCGGTTTTAGCCGAAGCAAAGCTTTAGGATGGGAAGACCCCGAAAAAGATTTACCAAATGTTTTATGATAAAACCTTGGTGAGCTGGGACCTCCCAAGAGATGTTTAAAAGAAAAAGGTTTTGTTTTACAAAATGCTGAAGGAAAGATGGAGGAAAAAGGTTTACAAAAACGCACCCGGTTCTTTGCAGTTTTGCTAGAACAATTAACCCATGCAACCACATTACTCTGGAATGGGACAAGGCTGGATTTGATGTTTGTCTATTCTGGTATAAGCTTCCTTGCAACTACTACAGGGGATCGCGATCCCCGGAGGCTCGGCCTTCTCCCGTAAAGGTCCATGTGGGACATCGACCTGGAGAAGGAACGAACTGCTGCATGCATCCAGGCGTTACTATGAGGCCCTCATTTAAAGCGCCCACTGTGTGAAGTGTAAAATGCGCTCCGGTTGGTCATCGGTACCCAACGTCCCGGTGTTGAGGGGAACAACACTCATAGGGTAGGCACTTATACTAGAGTGGCATTAGGAGAGTCTTGATCGGTTACTCGACCCACGATTGGTGTAGATAAGGGTAGTGTACCCGGATGGTGTGGGTAACGTGTGCAACCTCTATAGAGTGTAAATATATTCGAATAGCCGTGTCCGCGGCCATGGACGGTTGGTAAAGTTGTTGTAGAGCGATGCAGGTTTTGATTTAAAATAGGATTTCGGAAAAGCAATGGCTTTGGAAATGTTTTGACCATGGGATAGTCAGAAACAATACATGTTTTGACCATGGGATAGTCGGAAAGGGAGAAAGGAGTTTGGTCGTGGGACGATCTGAAGACGGGAACAAATGGGTACCCCAAACCTAGTGTTTTCCAAAACTTTTCAAAGAGGTTTCCAAAATGTTTACAAAGGTTTTCAACAAATATATGTAGATGCTTTATCTACAAGAGAAACTATTTAAGAAACTAATCTCTCTTGGAGCTCTCCTACTACCACCGCCATAATGCATATCCTCTTGTTATTATTGTTATCTTAAGGTGGTTTGCGAGTACATTCAAAGTACTCACTAGCACTGTCCCTGGCTATTAACTTGGCCAGATCTCAAGAAGAGGATGAAGTTGACGGCTATGCGATCTAGGACGTACTCCCAGCCAGTTCCCTGTAGGTTAAGGCATGGCTCGGGCTCTATGCTTGACAAAGTTCCGCTGATGATTATTGATGTAGCCATAATGGCATATAAGGTGTGACATGTATTCGTTGAGTATGGGATGCTTACTTTGATAATTGTCGGTTATCTGCCATGACTAGCTAATCATGAGATTGTGGTTGGATGAATAACAGGGATTCTCAGAGGATTAATCCGGGGGCCCCACAATGACACTATTGGATCCTTATGTGGTTTGTTAAAAGAACACACATGCAATGTCTATGGTGGATCCATATGTGTTTTAGGAAAACAACACACATGCAGTGACACTAGGGGATCCATATGTGGTTAATGAAAAGAATACACATGCAATGGCACTGTTGGATCCATAGGTGGTTTGTGAAAAGAACACACATTCAATGACACTAGTTATGGTTAATGAAAAGAACACACATGCAATGACACTAGGGGGTCCATATGTAGTTTGTGAAAAGAACACAGATGAAATGGCTCTGGTGGATCCATATGTGTTTTAGGAAAAGAACACACATGCAATGACTCTAGTGGATCCATATGTGGTTTGTGAAAAGAACACACATGCAATGACTCTAGTCGATCCATATGTGGTGTGTGAAAAGAACAAACATGCAATGAGTCTGGTGGATCCATATGTGGTTTGTGACTAGAACACAGATGCAATGACTCTAGTTGTTCCATATGTGGTTAATGAAAAGAACACACATGCAATGACACTATTGGATCCATATGTGCTTTATGAAAAGAACACACATGCAATGACTCTAGTGGATCCATATGTGATTTAGGAAAAGAGCACACATGCAATGACTCTGGTGGATCCATATGTGGTTTGTGAAAAGAACACACATGAAATGACTCTAGTAGATCCGTATGTGGTTTGTGAAAAGAAAACACATGCAACGCCTCTAGCCGTGGTTAATGAAAAGAACACACATGCAATGACACTAGGGGATCCATATGTGGTTAATGAAAAGAACACAGGTGTAATGACATTGTTGGATCCATAAGTGGTTTGTGAAAAGAACACACATGCAATGACTCTGGTGGATAAATATGTGTTTTAGGAAAAGAACAAACATGCAATGACACTAGGGGGTACATATGTTGTTAATGAAAAGAACACACATGCAATGACACAATTGGATCCATATGTGGTTTGTCAAAAGAACACACATGCAATGACTGTGGTGGATCCATATGTGGTTTGTGAAAAGAGAACACATGAACTGAATTTAGTGGATCGATATGTGGTTTGTGAAAAGAAAACACATTCAATGACTCTAGCTATGGTTAATGAAAAGAACACACATGCAATGATACTAGGAGATCCATGTGTGGTTAATGAAAATAACACATATGCAATGACACTGTTCGATCCATATGTGGTTTGTGAAAAGAACACACATATAATGACACTATTGGATCCATATGTGGTTTGTGAAAAGAACACACATGTAATGACTCTGGTGGATCCATATGTGTTTTAGGAAAAGAACACACATGCAATGACTTTAGTCGATCCATATATGGTTAATGAAAAGAACACACATGCAATGACACTGTTGGATCCATATGTGTTTTGTGAAAAGACACACATTCAATAGCACTAGTTGTGGTTAATGAAAAGAACGCACATGCAATGACACTAGGGATCCATATGTGGTTTGTGAAAAGAACACACATTCAATGACTCTGGTGGATCCATATGTGTTTTAGGAAAAGAACACACATACAATGACTCTGGTGGATCCATATGTGGTTTGTGAAAATAACACACATGCAATGACTCTAGTGGATCCATATGTGGTTTGTGAAAAGAACAGATATGCAATCACTATGGTGTATCCATATGTGGTTTGTGAGAAGAACACACATGCAATGACTCTACTTGTTTCATACGTGGTTAATGAAAACAACGCACATGCAATGACATTGTTGGATCCATATGTGCTTTATGAAAAGAACACACATGCAATGACTAGAGTGGATCCATATGTGGTTTGTGAAAAGTGCACACATGCGATGACTCTGATGGATCCATATGTGGTTTGTGAAAAGAAGACACATGAAATGACTCTAGTGGATCCATATGTGATTTTTGAAAATAACACACATGTAATGAATCTAGCTTTGGTTAATAAAAAGAACACACATGCAATGACTATGGTGGATCCATATGTGTTTTAGGAAAAGAACACACATGCACTGACTGGTGGATCCATATGTGGTTTGTGAAAAGAACAAACATGCAAATGACTCTAGTGGATCCATGTGGTTTATGAGAAGAACACACTGTCAATGACTCTGGTGGATCTATATGTGTTATAGGAAAAGAACACACATGCAATGACTCTGGTGGATCGATATGTGGTTTGTGAAAAGATCACACAGGCAATGACTCTGGTGGATCCATATGTGGTTTGTGAAAAGAACACACATGAAATGACTCTAGTGGATCCATATGTGATTTGTGAAAAGAACACACATGCAATGACTCTAGTGGATCCATATGTGGTGTGTGAAAAGAACAAACATGCAATGAATCAGGTGGATCCATATATGGTTTGTGAGTAGAACACAGATGCAATGACTCTAGTTGTTCCATATGTGGTTAACGAAAAGAACACACATGCAATGCCACTGTTGGATCCAGATGTGGTTTATGAAAATAACACACATGCAATGACTCTAGTGGATCCATATGTGATTTAGGAAAAGAGCACACATACAATGACTCTGGTGGATCCATATGTGGTTTGTGAAAAGAACACACATGTAATGACTCTAGTGGATCCGTATGTGGTTTGTGAAAAGAAAACATATGCAACGCCTCTAGCCGTGGTTAAAGGAAAGAACACACATGCAATGATACTAGGGGATCCATATGTGGTTAATGAAAAGAACAGACATGTAATGACACTATTGGATCCATAAGTGGTTTGTGAAAAGAACACACATGCAATGACTCTGGTTGATAAATATGTGTTTCAGGAAAAGAACAAACATGCAATGACTCTGGTGGATCCATATGTGGTTTGTGAGTAGAACACAGATGCAATGACTCTAGTTGTTCCATATGTGGTTAATGAAAAGAACACACATGCAATGACACTGTTGGATCTATATGTGGTTTATGAAAAGAACACACATGCAATGACTCTAGTGGATCCATATGTGATTTAGGAAAATAGCACACATGGAATGACTCTGGTGGATCCATATGTGGTTTGTGAAAAGAACACACATGAAATGACTCTAGTGGATCCGTATGTGGTTTGTGAAAATAAAACACATGGAATGCCTCTAGCCGTGGTTAATGAAAAGAACACACATGCAATGAGACTAGGGGATCCATATGTGGTTAATGAAAAGAACAAACGTGTAATGACATTGTTGGATCCATAAGTGGTTTGTGAAAAAAAACACATGCAGTGACTCTGGTGGATAAATATGTGTTTTAGGAAAAGAATAAACATGCAATGACACTAGGGGGTCCATATGTTGTTAATGAAAAGAACACAAATGCAATGACACTGTTGGATCCATATGTGGTTTGTCAAAAGAACACACATGCAATGACTCTGGTGGATCCATATGTGGTTTGTGAAAAGAGAACACATGAACTGATTTCATGGATCGATATGTGGTTTCTGAAAAGAACACACAGGCAATGACTCTAGCTATGGTTAATGAAAAGAACACACATGCAATGGCACTAGGAGATCCATGTGTGGTTAATGAAAATAACACATATGCAATGACACTTTTCGATCCATATGTGGTTTGTGAAAAGAACACACATGCAATGACTCTGGTGGATCCATATGTGTTTTAGGAAAAGAACACACACGCAATGACACTTGGGGATCCATATATGGTTCATGAAAAGAAAACACATGCAATGACACTGTTGGATCCATATGTGGTTTGTGAAAAGACACACATTCAATAGCACTAGCTGTGGTTAATGAAAAGAACGCACATGCAATGACACTAGGGATCCATATGTGGTTTGTGAAAAGAACACACATTCAATGACTCAGGTGGATCCATATGTGTTTTAGGAAAAGAACACACATGCAATGACTCTGGTGGATCCATATGTGGTTTGTGAAAATAACACACATGCAATGACTCTAGTGGATCCATATGTGGTTTGTGAAAAGAACAGACATGCAATGACTCTGGTGGATCCATATGTGGTTTGTGAGAAGAACACACATGCAATGACTCTTGTTGTTCCATACGTGGTTAATGAAAACAACGCACATGCAATGACATTGTTGGATCCATATGTGCTTTATGAAAAGAACACATATGCAATGACTGGAGTGGATCCATATGTGGTTTGTGGAAAGTGCACACATGCGATGACTCTGATGGATCCATATGTGGTTTGTGAAAAGAACAAACGTGAAATGACTCTAGTGGATCCATATGTGATTTTTGAACAGAACACACATGTAATGAATCTAGCTTTGGTTAATGAAAAGAACACGCATGCAATGACAATGGTGGATCCATATGTGTTTTAGGAAAAGAACACACATGCACTGACTGGTGGATCCATATGTGGTTTGTGAAAAGAACACACATGCGAATGACTCTAGTGGATCCATGTGGTTTATGAGAAGAACAAACATGCAATGACTCTGGTGGATCTATATGTGTTTTAGGAAAAGAACACACATGCAATGACTCTGGTGGATGCATATGTGGTTTGTGAAAAGATTACACAGGCAATGACTCTGGTGGATCCATATGTGGTTTGTGAAAAGAACACACATGAAATGACTCTAGTGGATCCATATGTGATTTGTGAAAAGAACACACATGTAATGAATCTAGTGGATCCATATGTGGTTTGTGAAAAGAACACACATGCAATGACTCTAGTGGATCCATATGTGATTTAGGAAAAGAGCACACATGGAATGACTCTGGTGGATCCATATGTGGTTTGTGAAAAGAACACACATGAAATGACTAGTGGATCCGTATCTGGTTTGTGAAAAGAAAACACATGCAACGCCTCTAGCCGTGGTTAATGAAAAGAACACACATGCAATGACAATAGGGGATCCATATGTGGTTAATGAAAAGAACACACGTGAATGACACTGTTGGATCCATAAGTGGTTTGTGAAAAGAACACACATGCAATGACTCTGGTGCATAAATATGTGTTTTAGGAAAACAAAAAACATGCAATGACACTAGGGGGTCCATATGTTGTTAATGAAAATAACACACATGCAATCCATATGTGGTTTGTCAAAAGAACACACATGCAATGACTCTGGAGGATCCATTTGTGGTTTGTGAAAAGAGAACACATGAACTGAATTTAGTGGATCGATATGTGGTTTGTGAAAAGAACACACATGCAATGACTCTAGCTATGGTTAATGAAAAGAACATACATGCAATGACACTAGGAGATCCATGTGTGGTTAATGAAAAGAACACATATGCAATGACATTGTTCGATCCATATGTGGTTTGTGAAAAGAACACACATGCAATGACTCTGGTGGATCCATATGTGTTTTAGGAAAAGAACACACATGCAATGACACTTGGGGATCCATATATGGTTAATGAAAAGAACACACATGGAATGACACTGTTGGATCCATATGTGGTTTGTGAAAAGACACACATTCAATTGCACTAGTTGTGGTTAATGAAAAGAACGCACGTGCAATGACACTTGGGATCCATATGTGGTTTGTGAAAAGAACACACATTCAATGACTCAGGTGGATCCATATGTGTTTTAGGAAAAGAACACACATGCAATGAGTCTTCTGGATCCATATGTGGTTTGTGAAAAATAACACACATGCAATGAATCTAGTGGATCCATATGTGGTTTGTGAAAAGAACAGACATGCCATGACTCTGGTGGATCCATATGTGGTTTGTGAGAAGAACACACATGCAATCACTCTAGTTGTCCCATACGTGGTTAATGAAAACAACGCACATGCAATGAAATTGATGGATCCATATGTGCTTTATGAAAAGAACACATATGCAATGACTCCAGTGGATCCATATGTGGTTTGTGAAAAGTGCACACATGCGATGACTCTGATGGATCCATATGTGGTTTGTGAAAAGAACACACATGAAATGACTCTAGTGGATCCATATGTGATTTTTGAAAAGAACACACATGTAATGAATCTAGCTTTGGTTAATGAAAATAACACGCATGCAATGACTATGGTGGATCCATATGTGCTTTAGGAAAAGAACAGACATGCACTGACTGGTGGATCCATATGTGGTTTGTGAAAAGAACACACATGCAAATGACTCTAGTGGATCCATGTGGTTTATGAGAAGAACAAACATGCAATGACTCTGGTGGATCTATATGTGTTTTAGGAAAAGAACACACATGCAATGACTCTAGTGGATCCATATGTGGTTTCTGAAAAGATCACGCAGGCAATGACTCTGGTGGATCCATATGTGGTTTGTGAAAAGAACACACATGAAATGACTCTAGTGGATCCATATGTGATTTGTGAAAAGAACAAACATGTAATGAATCTGGTGGATCCATATGTGGTTTGTGAAAGAACACACAGGCAATGACTCTAGTGGATCCATATGTGATTTAGGAAAAGAGCACACATGGAATGACTCTAGTGGATCCATATGTGGTTTGTGAAAAGAACACACATGAAATTACTCTAGTTGTTCCATATGTAGTTAACGAAAAGAACACACATGCAATGACACTATTGGATCCATATGTGGTTTATGAAAATAACGCACATCAATGACTCTTGTGGATCCATATGTGATTTAGGAAAAGAGCACACATGCAATGACTCTGGTGGATCCATATGTGGTTTGTGAAAAGAACACACATGTAATGACTCTAGTGGATCCGTATGTGGTTTTTTTGAAAAGAAAACACATGCAACGCCTCTAGCCGTGGTTAATGGAAAGAACACACATGCAATGACACTAGGGGATCCATATGTGGTTAATGAAAAGAACACACGTGTAATGACACTATTAGATCCATAAGTGGTTCGTGAAAATAAAACACATGCAATGACTCTGGTTGATAAATATGTGTTTTAGGAAAAGAACAAACATGCAATGACTCTACTTGTTTCATACGTGGTTAATGAAAACAACGCACATGCAATGACATTGTTGGATCCATATGTGCTTTATGAAAAGAACACACATGCAATGACTAGAGTGGATCCATATGTGGTTTGTGAAAAGTGCACACATGCGATGACTCTGATGGATCCATATGTGGTTTGTGAAAAGAAGACACATGAAATGAATCTAGTGGATCCATATGTGATTTTTGAAAATAACACACATGTAATGAATCTAGCTTTGGTTAATAAAAAGAACACACATGCAATGACTATGGTGGATCCATATGTGTTTTAGGAAAAGAACACACATGCACTGACTGGTGGATCCATATGTGGTTTGTGAAAAGAACAAACATGCAAATGACTCTAGTGGATCCATGTGGTTTATGAGAAGAACACACTGTCAATGACTCTGGTGGATCTATATGTGTTATAGGAAAAGAACACACATGCAATGACTCTGGTGGATCGATATGTGGTTTGTGAAAAGATCACACAGGCAATGACTCTGGTGGATCCATATGTGGTTTGTGAAAAGAACACACATGAAATGACTCTAGTGGATCCATATGTGATTTGTGAAAAGAACACACATGCAATGACTCTAGTGGATCCATATGTGGTGTGTGAAAAGAACAAACATGCAATGAATCAGGTGGATCCATATATGGTTTGTGAGTAGAACACAGATGCAATGACTCTAGTTGTTCCATATGTGGTTAACGAAAAGAACACACATGCAATGCCACTGTTGGATCCAGATGTGGTTTATGAAAATAACACACATGCAATGACTCTAGTGGATCCATATGTGATTTAGGAAAAGAGCACACATACAATGACTCTGGTGGATCCATATGTGGTTTGTGAAAAGAACACACATGTAATGACTCTAGTGGATCCGTATGTGGTTTGTGAAAAGAAAACATATGCAACGCCTCTAGCCGTGGTTAAAGGAAAGAACACACATGCAATGATACTAGGGGATCCATATGTGGTTAATGAAAAGAACAGACATGTAATGACACTATTGGATCCATAAGTGGTTTGTGAAAAGAACACACATGCAATGACTCTGGTTGATAAATATGTGTTTCAGGAAAAGAACAAACATGCAATGACTCTGGTGGATCCATATGTGGTTTGTGAGTAGAACACAGATGCAATGACTCTAGTTGTTCCATATGTGGTTAATGAAAAGAACACACATGCAATGACACTGTTGGATCTATATGTGGTTTATGAAAAGAACACACATGCAATGACTCTAGTGGATCCATATGTGATTTAGGAAAATAGCACACATGGAATGACTCTGGTGGATCCATATGTGGTTTGTGAAAAGAACACACATGAAATGACTCTAGTGGATCCGTATGTGGTTTGTGAAAATAAAACACATGGAATGCCTCTAGCCGTGGTTAATGAAAAGAACACACATGCAATGAGACTAGGGGATCCATATGTGGTTAATGAAAAGAACAAACGTGTAATGACATTGTTGGATCCATAAGTGGTTTGTGAAAAAAAACACATGCAGTGACTCTGGTGGATAAATATGTGTTTTAGGAAAAGAATAAACATGCAATGACACTAGGGGGTCCATATGTTGTTAATGAAAAGAACACAAATGCAATGACACTGTTGGATCCATATGTGGTTTGTCAAAAGAACACACATGCAATGACTCTGGTGGATCCATATGTGGTTTGTGAAAAGAGAACACATGAACTGATTTCATGGATCGATATGTGGTTTCTGAAAAGAACACACAGGCAATGACTCTAGCTATGGTTAATGAAAAGAACACACATGCAATGGCACTAGGAGATCCATGTGTGGTTAATGAAAATAACACATATGCAATGACACTTTTCGATCCATATGTGGTTTGTGAAAAGAACACACATGCAATGACTCTGGTGGATCCATATGTGTTTTAGGAAAAGAACACACACGCAATGACACTTGGGGATCCATATATGGTTCATGAAAAGAAAACACATGCAATGACACTGTTGGATCCATATGTGGTTTGTGAAAAGACACACATTCAATAGCACTAGCTGTGGTTAATGAAAAGAACGCACATGCAATGACACTAGGGATCCATATGTGGTTTGTGAAAAGAACACACATTCAATGACTCAGGTGGATCCATATGTGTTTTAGGAAAAGAACACACATGCAATGACTCTGGTGGATCCATATGTGGTTTGTGAAAATAACACACATGCAATGACTCTAGTGGATCCATATGTGGTTTGTGAAAAGAACAGACATGCAATGACTCTGGTGGATCCATATGTGGTTTGTGAGAAGAACACACATGCAATGACTCTTGTTGTTCCATACGTGGTTAATGAAAACAACGCACATGCAATGACATTGTTGGATCCATATGTGCTTTATGAAAAGAACACATATGCAATGACTGGAGTGGATCCATATGTGGTTTGTGGAAAGTGCACACATGCGATGACTCTGATGGATCCATATGTGGTTTGTGAAAAGAACAAACGTGAAATGACTCTAGTGGATCCATATGTGATTTTTGAACAGAACACACATGTAATGAATCTAGCTTTGGTTAATGAAAAGAACACGCATGCAATGACAATGGTGGATCCATATGTGTTTTAGGAAAAGAACACACATGCACTGACTGGTGGATCCATATGTGGTTTGTGAAAAGAACACACATGCGAATGACTCTAGTGGATCCATGTGGTTTATGAGAAGAACAAACATGCAATGACTCTGGTGGATCTATATGTGTTTTAGGAAAAGAACACACATGCAATGACTCTGGTGGATGCATATGTGGTTTGTGAAAAGATTACACAGGCAATGACTCTGGTGGATCCATATGTGGTTTGTGAAAAGAACACACATGAAATGACTCTAGTGGATCCATATGTGATTTGTGAAAAGAACACACATGTAATGAATCTAGTGGATCCATATGTGGTTTGTGAAAAGAACACACATGCAATGACTCTAGTGGATCCATATGTGATTTAGGAAAAGAGCACACATGGAATGACTCTGGTGGATCCATATGTGGTTTGTGAAAAGAACACACATGAAATGACTAGTGGATCCGTATCTGGTTTGTGAAAAGAAAACACATGCAACGCCTCTAGCCGTGGTTAATGAAAAGAACACACATGCAATGACAATAGGGGATCCATATGTGGTTAATGAAAAGAACACACGTGAATGACACTGTTGGATCCATAAGTGGTTTGTGAAAAGAACACACATGCAATGACTCTGGTGCATAAATATGTGTTTTAGGAAAACAAAAAACATGCAATGACACTAGGGGGTCCATATGTTGTTAATGAAAAGAACACACATGCAATCCATATGTGGTTTGTCAAAAGAACACACATGCAATGACTCTGGAGGATCCATTTGTGGTTTGTGAAAAGAGAACACATGAACTGAATTTAGTGGATCGATATGTGGTTTGTGAAAAGAACACACATGCAATGACTCTAGCTATGGTTAATGAAAAGAACATACATGCAATGACACTAGGAGATCCATGTGTGGTTAATGAAAAGAACACATATGCAATGACATTGTTCGATCCATATGTGGTTTGTGAAAAGAACACACATGCAATGACTCTGGTGGATCCATATGTGTTTTAGGAAAAGAACACACATGCAATGACACTTGGGGATCCATATATGGTTAATGAAAAGAACACACATGGAATGACACTGTTGGATCCATATGTGGTTTGTGAAAAGACACACATTCAATTGCACTAGTTGTGGTTAATGAAAAGAACGCACGTGCAATGACACTTGGGATCCATATGTGGTTTGTGAAAAGAACACACATTCAATGACTCAGGTGGATCCATATGTGTTTTAGGAAAAGAACACACATGCAATGAGTCTTCTGGATCCATATGTGGTTTGTGAAAAATAACACACATGCAATGAATCTAGTGGATCCATATGTGGTTTGTGAAAAGAACAGACATGCCATGACTCTGGTGGATCCATATGTGGTTTGTGAGAAGAACACACATGCAATCACTCTAGTTGTCCCATACGTGGTTAATGAAAACAACGCACATGCAATGAAATTGATGGATCCATATGTGCTTTATGAAAAGAACACATATGCAATGACTCCAGTGGATCCATATGTGGTTTGTGAAAAGTGCACACATGCGATGACTCTGATGGATCCATATGTGGTTTGTGAAAAGAACACACATGAAATGACTCTAGTGGATCCGTATGTGATTTTTGAAAAGAACACACATGTAATGAATCTAGCTTTGGTTAATGAAAATAACACGCATGCAATGACTATGGTGGATCCATATGTGCTTTAGGAAAAGAACAGACATGCACTGACTGGTGGATCCATATGTGGTTTGTGAAAAGAACACACATGCAAATGACTCTAGTGGATCCATGTGGTTTATGAGAAGAACAAACATGCAATGACTCTGGTGGATCTATATGTGTTTTAGGAAAAGAACACACATGCAATGACTCTAGTGGATCCATATGTGGTTTCTGAAAAGATCACGCAGGCAATGACTCTGGTGGATCCATATGTGGTTTGTGAAAAGAACACACATGAAATGACTCTAGTGGATCCATATGTGATTTGTGAAAAGAACAAACATGTAATGAATCTGGTGGATCCATATGTGGTTTGTGAAAGAACACA
>OU342742.1:458783294-458818270 GCA_910589775.1 Avena eriantha | reverse complement strand
TCCATATGTGGTTTGTGAAAAGGGCACACATGCTATGACTCTGGTGGATCCATATGTGGTTTGTGAAAACAACACACATGAAATGACTCTAGTGGATCCATATGTGATTTGTGAAAAGAACACACATCTAATAAATCTAGCTATGGTTAATGAAAAGAACACACATACAATGACACTAGGGGATCCATATGTTGTTAATGAAAAGAACACACATGCAATGACTCTGGTGGATCTATACGTGTTTTAGGAAAAGAACACACATGCAATAATTCTGGTGGATCCATATGTCGTGTGTGAAAAGAACACACATGCAATGACTCTAGTGGATCCTTATGTGGTTTGTGAAAAGAACACACATGCGATGACTCTGGTGGATCCATATGTGTTTTAGGAAAAGAACACATATGCAATGACACTAGGGGATCCATATGTGGTTAATGAAAAGAGCACACGTGCAATGACACTGTTGGACCCATATGTGGTTTGTGAAAAGAACACACATGCAATGACTTTCGTGGATCCATATGTGGTTTGTGAAAAGAACACACATGAAATGACTATGGTGGATCCATATGTGTTTAGGAAAATAACATACATGCAATGACCACTGTTGGATCCATATGTGGTTTGTGAAAAGAACACACATTCAATGACACTAGTTGCGGTTAATGAAAAGAACACAAATGAAATGGCTCTGGTGGATCCATATGTGTTTTAGGAAAAGAACACACATGCAATGACTCTGGTGGATCCATATGTGGTTTGTGAAAAGAACACACATGCAATGAATCTAGTGGATCAATATGTGGTTTGTGAATAGAATAAACATGTAATGACTCTGGTGGATCCATATGTGATTTGTGAGTAGAACACACATGCAATGAGTCTAGTTGTTACATATGTGGTTAATGAAAAGAACACACATGCAATGACACTGTTGGATCCATATGTGATTTACGAAAAGAACACACATGCAATGACTCTAATGGATCCATATATGATTTAGGAAGAGGGCACACATGCAATGACTCTGGTGGATCCATATGTGGTTTGTGAAAAGAACACACATGAAATGACTATAGTGGATCCTTATGTGGTTTGTGAAAACAACGCACATGCAATGCCTCTAGCCGTGGTTAATGAAAAGAACACACATGCAATGACACTAGGGGATCCATATGTGGTTAATGAAGAGAACACACATGCAATGACACTGTTGGATCCATATGTGGTTTGTGAGAAGAACACACATGCAATGACTCTGGTGGATAAATATGTGTTTTAGGAAAAGAACAAACATGCAATGACAGTAGGGGATCCTTATGTGGTTAATGAAAAGAACACCCATGCAATGACACTATTGGATCAATATGTGGTTTGTGAAAAGAACACACATGTAATGACTCTGGTGGATCCATATGTGGTTTTTGAAAAGAGCACACATGAACTGAATTTAGTGGATCGATATGTGGTTTGTGAAAATAATACACATGAAATGACTCTACTTATGGTTAATGAAAAGAACACACATGCAATGACACTAGGGGATCCATATGTGGTTAATGAAAACAACACACATGCAATTACATTGTTGGATCCATATGTGCTTTATGAAAAGAACACACATGCAATGACTCTAGTGGATCCATATGTGGTTTTTGAAAAGACCACACATGCGATGACTCTTGTGGATCCATATGTGGTTTTTGAAAAGACCACACATGCGATGACTCTTGTGGATCCATATGTTGTTTGTGAAAAGAACACACATGAAATGACTCTAGTGGATCCATATGTGATTTGTGAAAAGAACACACATGTAATGAATCAAGTTGTGGTTAATGAAAAGAACACACATACAATGACACTAGGGGATCCATATGTGGTTAATGAAAAGAACATACATGCAAAAACACTATTGGATCCATATGTGTTTTGTGAAAAGAACATACATGCAATGACTCCTCTGGATCCATATGTGTTTTAGGAAAATAACACACATGCAATGACACTGTTGGATCCATATGTGGTTTGTGAAAAGAACACATATGCCATGACTTTGGTGGATCCATATGTGTTTTAGGAAAAGAACACACATGCAATGATTCTGGTGGATCCATATGTGTTTTAAGAAAAGACCACACATGCAATGACTCTTGTGGATCCATATGTACTTTGTGAAAATAAAACACATGCAATGACTCTAGTGGATCCATATGTGGTTTGTGAAATGAACAGACATGCAATGACTCTAGGTTATCCATATGTGGTTTGTGAGAAGAACACACATGCAATGACTCTAGTTGTTCCATATGTGGTTAATGAAAACAACACACATGCAATTACATTGTTGGATCCATATGTGCTTTATGAAAAGAACACACATGCAATGACTCTGGTGGATCCATATGTGGTTTTTGAAAAGAGCACACATGAGATGACTCTGGTGGATCCATAGCTGGTTTGTAAAAAGAACACACATGCAATGACACTGTTGGATCCATATGTGATTTGTGAAAAGAACACACATGTAATGACTCTGGTGGATCAATATGTGTTGTAGGAAAAGAACACCCATGCACTGACTCTGGTGGATCCATATGTGGTTTGTGAAAAGAGCACACATGCTATGACTCTGGTGGATCCATATGTGGTTTGTAAAAACAACACACATGAAATGACTAGTGGATCCATATGTGATTTGTGAAAAGAACACACATGTAATAAATCTAGCTATGGTTAATGAAAAGAACACACATACAATGACACTAGGGGATCCATATGTTGTTAATGAAAAGAACACACATGCAATGACTCTGGTGGATCTATATGTGTTTTAGGAAAAGAACACACATGCAATAATTCTGGTGGATCCATATGTCGTGTGTGAAAAGAACACACATGCAATGACTCTAGTGGATCCTTATGTGGTTTGTGAAAAGAACACACATGCGATGACTCTGTGGATCCATATGTGTTTTAGGAAAAGAACACATATGCAATGACACTAGGGGATCCATATGTGGTTAATGAAAAGAACACACGTGCAATGACACTGTTGGACCCATATGTGGTTTGTGAAAAGAACACACATGCAATGACTTTCGTGGATCCATATGTGGTTTGTGAAAAGAACACACATGAAATGACTATGGTGGATCCATATGTGTTTTAGGAAAATAACATACATGCAATGACCACTGTTGGATCCATATGTGGTTTGTGAAAAGAACACACATTCAATGACACTAGTTGCGGTTAATGAAAAGAACACAGATGTAATGGCTCTCGTGGATCCATATGTGTTTTAGGAAAAGAACACACATGCAATGACTCTGGTGGATCCATATGTGGTTTGTGAAAAGAACACACATGCAATGAATCTAGTGGATCAATATGTGGTTTGTGAATAGAATAAACATGTAATGACTCTGGTGGATCCATATGTGATTTGTGAGTAGAACACACATGCAATGACTCTAGTTGTTCCATATGTGGTTAATGAAAAGAACACACATGCAATGACACTGTTGGATCCATATGTGATTTACGAAAAGAACACACATGCAATGACTCTAATGGATCCATATATGATTTAGGAAGAGAGCACACATGCAATGAATCTGGTGGATCCATATGTGGTTTGTGAAAAGAACACACATGAAATGACTATAGAGGATCCTTATGTGGTTTGTGAAAAGAACGCACATGCAATGCCTCTAGCCGTGGTTAATGAAAAGAACACATATGCAATGACACTAGGGGATCCATATGTGGTTAATGAAAAGAACACACATGCAATGACACTGTTGGATCCATATGTGGTTTGTGAGAAGAACACACATGCAATGACTCTGGTGGATAAATATGTGTTTTAGGAAAAGAACAAACATGCAATGACAGTAGGGGATCCTTATGTGGTTAATGAAAAGAAAACCCATGCAATGACACTATTGGATCTATATGTGGTTTGGGAAAAGAACACACATGTAATGACTCTGGTGGATCCATATGTGGTTTTTGAAAAGAGCACACATGAACTGAATTTAGTGGATCGATATGTGGTTTGTGAAAATAATACACATGAAATGACTCTAGTTATGGTTAATGAAAAGAACACACATGCAATGACACTAGGGGATCCATATGTGGTTAATGAAAACAACACACATGCAATTACATTGTTGGATCCATATGTGCTTTATGAAAAGAACACACATGCAATGACTCTAGTGGATCCATATGTGGTTTTTGAAAAGACCACACATGCGATGACTCTTGTGGATCCATATGTGGTTTGTGAAAAGAACACACATGAAATGACTCTAGTGGATCCATATGTGATTTGTGAAAAGAACACACATGTAATGAATCAAGTTGTGGTTAATGAAAAGAACGCACATACAATGACACTAGGGGATCCATATGTGGTTAATGAAAAGAAAACACATGCAATGACACTATTGGATCCATATGTGTTTTGTGAAAAGAACATACATGCAATGACTCCTCTGGATCCATATGTGTTTTAGGAAAATAACACACATGCAATGACACGGTTGGATCCATATGTGGTTTGTGAAAAGAACACACATGCAATGACTCTGGTGGATCCATATGTGTTTTAGGAAAAGAACACACATGCAATGATTCTGGTGGATCCATATGTGTTTTAAGAAAAGACCACACATGCAATGACTCTTGTGGATCCATATGTACTTTGTGAAAATAACACACGTGCAATGACTCTAGTGGATCCATATGTGGTTTGTGAAATGAACAGACATGCAATGACTCTAGGTTATCCATATGTGGTTTGTGAGAAGAACACACATGCAATGACTCTAGTTGTTCCATATGTGGTTAATGAAAACAACACACATGCAATTACATTGTTGGATCCATATGTGCTTTATGAAAACAACACACATGCAATGACTCTGGTGGATCCATATGTGGTTTTTGAAAAGAGCACACATGAGATGACTCTGGTGGATCCATAGGTGGTTTGTGAAAAGAACACACATGCAATGACACTGTTGGATCCATATGTGATTTGTGAAAAGAACACACATGTAATGACTCTGGTGGATCAATATGTGTTGTAGGAAAAGAACACCCATGCACTG
Source organism: Avena eriantha (assembly GCA_910589775.1). NCBI lineage: Eukaryota > Viridiplantae > Streptophyta > Magnoliopsida > Poales > Poaceae > Avena > Avena eriantha. The sequence goes on along the minus strand of OU342742.1, from coordinate 458,813,141 downwards.
ACTCTGGTGGATCCATATGTGGTTTGTGAAAAGAGCACACATGCTATGACTCTGGTGGATCCATATGTGGTTTGTAAAAACAACACACATGAAATGACTAGTGGATCCATATGTGATTTGTGAAAAGAACACACATGTAATAAATCTAGCTATGGTTAATGAAAAGAACACACATACAATGACACTAGGGGATCCATATGTTGTTAATGAAAAGAACACACATGCAATGACTCTGGTGGATCTATATGTGTTTTAGGAAAAGAACACACATGCAATAATTCTGGTGGATCCATATGTCGTGTGTGAAAAGAACACACATGCAATGACTCTAGTGGATCCTTATGTGGTTTGTGAAAAGAACACACATGCGATGACTCTGTGGATCCATATGTGTTTTAGGAAAAGAACACATATGCAATGACACTAGGGGATCCATATGTGGTTAATGAAAAGAACACACGTGCAATGACACTGTTGGACCCATATGTGGTTTGTGAAAAGAACACACATGCAATGACTTTCGTGGATCCATATGTGGTTTGTGAAAAGAACACACATGAAATGACTATGGTGGATCCATATGTGTTTTAGGAAAATAACATACATGCAATGACCACTGTTGGATCCATATGTGGTTTGTGAAAAGAACACACATTCAATGACACTAGTTGCGGTTAATGAAAAGAACACAGATGTAATGGCTCTCGTGGATCCATATGTGTTTTAGGAAAAGAACACACATGCAATGACTCTGGTGGATCCATATGTGGTTTGTGAAAAGAACACACATGCAATGAATCTAGTGGATCAATATGTGGTTTGTGAATAGAATAAACATGTAATGACTCTGGTGGATCCATATGTGATTTGTGAGTAGAACACACATGCAATGACTCTAGTTGTTCCATATGTGGTTAATGAAAAGAACACACATGCAATGACACTGTTGGATCCATATGTGATTTACGAAAAGAACACACATGCAATGACTCTAATGGATCCATATATGATTTAGGAAGAGAGCACACATGCAATGAATCTGGTGGATCCATATGTGGTTTGTGAAAAGAACACACATGAAATGACTATAGAGGATCCTTATGTGGTTTGTGAAAAGAACGCACATGCAATGCCTCTAGCCGTGGTTAATGAAAAGAACACATATGCAATGACACTAGGGGATCCATATGTGGTTAATGAAAAGAACACACATGCAATGACACTGTTGGATCCATATGTGGTTTGTGAGAAGAACACACATGCAATGACTCTGGTGGATAAATATGTGTTTTAGGAAAAGAACAAACATGCAATGACAGTAGGGGATCCTTATGTGGTTAATGAAAAGAAAACCCATGCAATGACACTATTGGATCTATATGTGGTTTGGGAAAAGAACACACATGTAATGACTCTGGTGGATCCATATGTGGTTTTTGAAAAGAGCACACATGAACTGAATTTAGTGGATCGATATGTGGTTTGTGAAAATAATACACATGAAATGACTCTAGTTATGGTTAATGAAAAGAACACACATGCAATGACACTAGGGGATCCATATGTGGTTAATGAAAACAACACACATGCAATTACATTGTTGGATCCATATGTGCTTTATGAAAAGAACACACATGCAATGACTCTAGTGGATCCATATGTGGTTTTTGAAAAGACCACACATGCGATGACTCTTGTGGATCCATATGTGGTTTGTGAAAAGAACACACATGAAATGACTCTAGTGGATCCATATGTGATTTGTGAAAAGAACACACATGTAATGAATCAAGTTGTGGTTAATGAAAAGAACGCACATACAATGACACTAGGGGATCCATATGTGGTTAATGAAAAGAAAACACATGCAATGACACTATTGGATCCATATGTGTTTTGTGAAAAGAACATACATGCAATGACTCCTCTGGATCCATATGTGTTTTAGGAAAATAACACACATGCAATGACACGGTTGGATCCATATGTGGTTTGTGAAAAGAACACACATGCAATGACTCTGGTGGATCCATATGTGTTTTAGGAAAAGAACACACATGCAATGATTCTGGTGGATCCATATGTGTTTTAAGAAAAGACCACACATGCAATGACTCTTGTGGATCCATATGTACTTTGTGAAAATAACACACGTGCAATGACTCTAGTGGATCCATATGTGGTTTGTGAAATGAACAGACATGCAATGACTCTAGGTTATCCATATGTGGTTTGTGAGAAGAACACACATGCAATGACTCTAGTTGTTCCATATGTGGTTAATGAAAACAACACACATGCAATTACATTGTTGGATCCATATGTGCTTTATGAAAACAACACACATGCAATGACTCTGGTGGATCCATATGTGGTTTTTGAAAAGAGCACACATGAGATGACTCTGGTGGATCCATAGGTGGTTTGTGAAAAGAACACACATGCAATGACACTGTTGGATCCATATGTGATTTGTGAAAAGAACACACATGTAATGACTCTGGTGGATCAATATGTGTTGTAGGAAAAGAACACCCATGCACTGACTCTGGTGGATCCATATGTGGTTTGTGAAAAGAGCACACATGCTATGACTCTGGTGGATCCATATGTGGTTTGTAAAAACAACACACATGAAATGACTCTAGTGGATCCATATGTGATTTGTGAAAAGAACACACATGTAATAAATCTAGCTATGGTTAATGAAAAGAACACACATACAATGACACTAGGGGATCCATATGTTGTTAATGAAAAGAACACACATGCAATGACTCTGGTGGATCTATATGTGTTTTAGGAAAAGAACACACATGCAATAATTCTGGTGGATCCATATGTCGTGTGTGAAAAGAACACACATGCAATGACTCTAGTGGATCCTTATGTGGTTTGTGAAAAGAATACACATGCGATGACTCTGTGGATCCATATGTGTTTTAGGAAAAGAACACATATGCAATGACACTAGGGGATCCATATGTGGTTAATGAAAAGAACACACGTGCAATGACACTGTTGGACCCATATGTGGTTTGTGAAAAGAACACACATGCAATGACTTTCGTGGATCCATATGTGGTTTGTGAAAAGAACACACATGAAATGACTATGGTGGATCCATATGTGTTTTAGGAAAATAACATACATGCAATGACCACTGTTGGATCCATATGTGGTTTGTGAAAAGAACACACATTCAATGACACTAGTTGCGGTTAATGAAAAGAACACAGATGTAATGGCTCTCGTGGATCCATATGTGTTTTAGGAAAAGAACACACATGCAATGACTCTGGTGGATCCATATGTGGTTTGTGAAAAGAACACACATGCAATGAATCTAGTGGATCAATATGTGGTTTGTGAATAGAATAAACATGTAATGACTCTGGTGGATCCATATGTGATTTGTGAGTAGAACACACATGCAATGACTCTAGTTGTTCCATATGTGGTTAATGAAAAGAACACACATGCCATGACACTGTTGGATCCATATGTGATTTACGAAAAGAACACACATGCAATGACTCTAATGGATCCATATATGATTTAGGAAGAGAGCACACATGCAATGACTCTGGTGGATCCATATGTGGTTTGTGAAAAGAACACACATGAAATGACTATAGTGGATCCTTATGTGGTTTGTGAAAAGAACGCACATGCAATGCCTCTAGCCGTGGTTAATGAAAAGAACACACATGCAATGACACTAGGGGATCCATATGTGGTTAATGAAAAGAACACACATGCAATGACACTGTTGGATCCATATGTGGTTTGTGAGAAGAACACACATGCAATGACTCTGGTGCATAAATATGTGTTTTAGGAAAAGAACAAACATGCAATGACAGTAGGGGATCCTTATGTGGTTAATGAAAAGAACACCCATGCAATGACACTATTGGATCTATATGTGGTTTGTGAAAAGAACACACATGTAATGACTCTGGTGGATCCATATGTGGTTTTTGAAAAGAGCACATATGAACTGAATTTAGTGGATCGATATGTGGTTTGTGAAAATAATACACATGAAATGACTCTAGTTATGGTTAATGAAAAGAACACACATGCAATGACACTAGGGGATCCATATGTGGTTAATGAAAACAACACACATGCAATTACATTGTTGGATCCATATGTGCTTTATGAAAAGAACACACATGCAATGACTCTAGTGGATCCATATGTGGTTTTTGAAAAGACCACACATGCGATGACTCTTGTGGATCCATATGTGGTTTGTGAAAAGACCACACATCAAATGACTCTAGTGGATCCATATGTGATTTGTGAAAAGAACACACATGTAATGAATCAAGTTGTGGTTAATGAAAAGAACACACATACAATGACACTAGGGGATCCATATGTGGTTAATGAAAAGAACAAACATGCAATGACACTATTGGATCCATATGTGTTTTGTGAAAAGAACATACATGCAATGACTCCTGTGGATCCATATGTGTTTTAGGAAAATAACACACATGCAATGACACTGTTGGATCCATATGTGGTTTGTGAAAAGAACACACATGCAATGACTCTGGTGGATCCATATGTGTTTTAGGAAAAGAACACACATGCAATGATTCTGGTGGATCCATATGTGGTTTGTGAAAAGAACACACATGCAATGACTCTTGTGGATCCATATGTGGTTTGTGAAAATAACACACATGCAATGACTCTGGTGGATCCATATGTGTTTTAGGAAGAGAACACACATGCAATGACTCTGGTGGATCCATATGTGGTTTGTGAAAAGAACACACATGCAAATGACTCTGGTGGATCAATATGTGTTTTAGGAGAATAACACACATGCAATGACACTGTTGGATCCATATCTAGTTCATGAGAAGAACAAACATGTAATGACTCTGGTGGATCAATATGTGTTGTAGGAAAAGGACACCCATGCACTGACTCTGGTGGATCCATATGGGGTTTGTGAAAAGAGCACACATGCAATGACTCTGATGGATCCATATGTGGTTTGTAAAAAGAACACACATGAAATGACTCTAGTGGATCCTTATGTGGTTTGTGAAAAGAACACACATGCAATGCCTCTAGCCGTGGTTAATGAAAAGAACACACATGCAATGACACTAGGGGATCCATATGTGGTTAATGAAAAGAACACACATGCAATGACACTGTTGGATCCATATGTGGTTTGTGAGAAGAACACACATGCAATGACTCTGGTGCATAAATATGTGTTTTAGGAAAAGAACAAACATGCAATGATAGTAGGGGATCCTTATGTGGTTAATGAAAAGAACACCCATGCAATGACACTATTGGATCTATATGTGGTTTGTGAAAAGAACACACATGTAATGACTCTGGTGGATCCATATGTGGTTTTTGAAAAGAGCACATATGAACTGAATTTAGTGGATCGATATGTGGTTTGTGAAAATAATACACATGAAATGACTCTAGTTATGGTTAATGAAAAGAACACACATGCAATGACACTAGGGGATCCATATGTGGTTAATGAAAACAACACACATGCAATTACATTGTTGGATCCATATGTGCTTTATGAAAAGAACACACATGCAATGACTCTAGTGGATCCATATGTGGTTTTTGAAAAGACCACACATGCGATGACTCTTGTGGATCCATATGTGGTTTGTGAAAAGACCACACATCACATGACTCTAGTGGATCCATATGTGATTTGTGAAAAGAACACACATGTAATGAATCAAGTTGTGGTTAATGAAAAGAACACACATACAATGACACTAGGGGATCCATATGTGGTTAATGAAAAGAACAAACATGCAATGACACTATTGGATCCATATGTGTTTTGTGAAAAGAACATACATGCAATGACTCCTGTGGATCCATATGTGTTTTAGGAAAATAACACACATGCAATGACACTGTTGGATCCATATGTGGTTTGTGAAAAGAACACACATGCAATGACTCTGGTGGATCCATATGTGTTTTAGGAAAAGAACACACATGCAATGATTCTGGTGGATCCATATGTGGTTTGTGAAAAGAACACACATGCAATGACTCTTGTGGATCCATATGTGGTTTGTGAAAATAACACACATGCAATGACTCTGGTGGATCCATATGTGTTTTAGGAAGAGAACACACATGCAATGACTCTGGTGGATCCATATGTGGTTTGTGAAAAGAACACACATGCAAATGACTCTGGTGGATCAATATGTGTTTTAGGAGAATAACACACATGCAATGACACTGTTGGATCCATATCTAGTTCATTAGAAGAACAAACATGTAATGACTCTGGTGGATCAATATGTGTTGTAGGAAAAGGACACCCATGCACTGACTCTGGTGGATCCATATGGGGTTTGTGAAAAGAGCACACATGCAATGACTCTGATGGATCCATATGTGGTTTGTAAAAAGAACACACATGAAATGACTCTAGTGGATCTATATGTGATTTGTGAAAAGAACACACATGTAATAAATCTAGCTATGGTTAATGAAAAGAACACACATACAATGACACTAGGGGATCCATATGTTGTTAATGAAAAGAACACACATGCAATGAAACTATTGGATCCATATGTGGTTTATGAAAAGAACACACATGCAATGACTCCGATTGATCCATATGTGTTTTAGGAAAAGAACACACATGCGATGACACTGTTGGATCCATATGTGGTTTATGAAAAGAACACACATGCAATGACTCTGGTGGATCTATATGAGTTTTAGGAAAAGAACACACATGAAATAATTCTGGTGGATCCATTTGTGGTTTGTGAAAAGAACACAAATGCAATGACTCTACTGGATCCTGATGTGGTTTGTGAAAAGAACACACATGTAATGACTCTGGTGGATCCATATGTGTTTTAGGAAAAGAAAACACATGCAATGACACTAGGGGATCCATATGTGGTTAATGAAAAGAACACACGTGCAATGACACTGTTGGATCCATATGTGGTTTGTGAAAACAACACACATGCAATGACTTTGGTGGATCCATATGTCGTTTGTGAAAAGAACACACATGAAATGACTATGGTGGATCCATATGTGTTTTAGGAAAATAACATACATGCAATGACCACTGTTGGATCCATATGTGGTTTGTGAAAAGAACACACATTCAATGACACTAATTGTGGTTAATGAAAAGAACACACATGCAATGACACTAGGGGGTCCATATTTGGTTTGTGAAAAGAACACAGATGAAATGGCTCTGGTGGATCCATATGTGTTTTAGGAAAAGAACACACATGCAATGACTCTGGTGGATCCATATGTGGTTTGTGAAAAGAACACACATGCAATGACTCTAGTGGATCAATATGTGGTTTGTGAAAAAAACAAACATGTAATGACTCTGGTGGATCCATATGTGGTTTGTGAGTAGAACACACATGCAATGACTCTAGTTGTTCCATATGTGGTTAATGAAAAGAACACACATGCAAAGACACTGTTGGATCCATATGTTGTTTATGAAAAGAACACACATGCAATGACTCTAGTGGATCCATATATGATTTAGGAAGAGAGCACACATGCAATGACTCTGGTGGATCCATATGTGGTTTCTGAAAAGAATACACTTGAAATGACCATAGTGGATCATTATGTGGTTTGTGAAAAGAACACACATGCAATGCCTCTAGCCGTGGTTAATGAAAAGAACACACATCCAATGACACTAAGGGATCCATATGTCGTTAATGAAAAGAACACACATGCAATGACACTGTTGGATCTATATTGTGTTTCTGAAAAGAACACACATGCAATGACTCTGGTGGATCCATATGTGGTTTTTGAAAAGAGCACATATGAACTAAATTTAGTGGATCGATATGTGGTTTGTGAAAATAATACACATGAAATGACTCTAGTTATAGTTAATGAAAAGAACACACATGCAACGACAGTACGGGATCTATGTGTGGTTTGAGAAAAGAACACACATTCAATAACACTAGCTGTGGTTAATGAAAAGAACGCACATTCAATGACACAAGGGATCCATATGTGGTTTGTGAAAAGAACACACATGCAATCACTATGGTGGATCCATATGTGTTTTAGGAAAAGAACACACATGCAATGACTCAGGTGGATCCATATGTAGTTTGTGAAAAGAACACACATGCAATGACTCTAGTGGATCATTATGTGGTTTGTGAAAAGAACAGACATGCAATGACTCTGGTGGATCCATATGTGGTTTGTGAAAAGAACACACATGCAATGACTCTCGTGGATCCATATGTGGTTTGTGCAAAGAACATTCATGCAATGACTCTGGTGGATCCATATGTGGTTTGTGAAAAGAGCACACATGCAATGACTAGTTCTTCCATATGTGGTTAATGAAAACAACACACATGCAATGACATTGTTGGATCCATATGTGTTTTATGAAAAGAACACACATGCAATGACTCTGGTGGATCCATATGTGGTTTTTGAAAAGAGCACACATGCGATGACTCTGGTGGATCCATATGTGGTTTGTGCAAAGAACACACATGAAATGGCTCTAGTGGATCCATATGTGATTTGCGGAAAGAACACACATGTAATGAATCTAGTTGTGGTTATTGAAAAGAACACACATACAATGACACTAGGGGATCCATATGTGGTTAATGGAAAGAACACACATGCAATGACACTATTGGATCCATTTGTGGTTTGCGAAAAGAACAAACCTACAATGACTCCTGTGGATCCATATGTGTTTTACGAAAATAACACACATGCAATGACACTGTTGGATCCATATGTGGTTTGTGAAAAGAACACACATGCAATGACTCTGGTGGATCCATATGTGTTTTACGAAAAGAACACACATGCAATGATTCTGGTGGATCCATATGTGGTTTGTGAAAAGAACACACATGCAAATGACTCTAGTGGACACATGTGGTTTATGAGAAGAACAGACATGCAATGACTTTGGTGGATCAATATGTGTTTTAGGAAAAGAACCCACATGCAATGACTCTAGTGGATCCATATGCGGTTTGTGAAAAGTGCACACATGTAATGACTCTGGTAGATCCATATGTGGTTTGTGAAAAAAAATACACATGAAATAACTCTAGTGGATCCATATGTGATTTGTGAAAAGAACACACATGTAATAAATCTAGCTGTGGTTAATGAAAAGAACACACATACAATGACACTAGGGAATCCATATGTTGTTAATGAAAAGAACGCACATGCAATGACACTATTGGATCCATATGTGGTTTGTGAAAAGAACACACATGCAATGAGTCCAGTGGATCCATATGTGTTTTAGGAAAAGAACACACATGCGATGACACTGTTGGATACATATGTGGTTTGTGAAAAGAACATACAAAAAATGACTCTGGTGGATCCATATGTGTTTTAGGAAAAGAACACACATACAATGATTCTGGTGGATCCATATGTGGTTTGTGAAAAGAACACACATGCAATGACTCTAGTGGATCCATATGTGGTTTGTGAAAAGAACACACATGCAATGACTCTAGTGGATCCGTATGTGTTTTAGGAAAAGAACACACACACAATGACCCTTATGGATCCATATGTGGTTTGTGAAAAGAACACACATGCAATGATTCTGTTGGATCCATATGTGGTCTGTGAAAAGAACAGACACGCAATGAATCTAGTTGTGGTTTGTGAGAAGAACACACATGCATTGACTCTAGCTGTGGTTCATGGAAAGAACCCAAATGCAATGACACTGGTGGATTCATATGTGGTTTGTGAAAAGAGCATACATTCAATGACACCAGGGGATCCATATGTGGTTAATGTAAAGAACACGGATGCAATGACACTAGTGGATCCATAGGTGGTTAATGAAAAGAACACACATGCAATGACTCTGGTGGATCCATATGTGGTTTGTGAGTAGAACACACATGCAATGACTCTAGTTGTTCTATATGTGGTTAATGAAAAGAACACACATGCAATGACACTGTTCGATCCATATGTAGTTTATGAAAAGAACACACATGCAATGACTCTAGTGGATCCATATATGGTTTAGGAAGAGAGCACACATGCAATGATTCTGGTGGATCCATATGTGGTTTCTAAAAAAAATACACTTGAAATGACTATAGTGGATCCTTATGTGGTTTGTGAAAAGAACACACATGCAATGCCTCTAGCCGTGGTTAATGAAAAGAACACACATGCAATGACACTAGGGGATCCATATGTGGTTAATGAAAGGATCACACATGCAATGACACTGTTGGATCCATATGTGGTTTGTGAGAAGAACACACATGCAATGACTCTGGTGGATAAATATGTGTTTTAGGAAAAGCACAAACATGCAATGACACTAGGGGATCCTTATGTGGTTAATGAAAAGAACACACATGCAATGACACTGTTGGATCTATATGTGGTTTGTGAAAACAACACACATGCAATGACTCTGGTGGATCCATATGTGGTTTTTGAAAAGAGCACACATGAACTGAATTTAGTGGATCGATATGTGGTTTGTGAAAATAATACACATGAAATGACCCTAGTTATGGTTAATGAAAAGAACACACATGCAATGACACTACGGGATCCATGTGTGGTTAATGAAAAGAACACACATGCATTGACACTGTGGGATCCATATGTGGTTTGAGAAAAGAACACACATGCAATAACACTAGCGGTGGTTAATGAAAAGAACACAGATGCAATGACACAAGGTGTGACTACCTCAGTGAATTACGCTCTTAGTTACATGCCTGGATGAACGAAAATGGTTAAAGTAGTACGGCCGGGCCCAGGGCCACTCACGGTAGACCTTTCGGCCGTCCTAACCACTTTCAGAACATCGGGACAAGAACGAGCGGCGTAATCGGCAGGCGAAGGGATCAACTACATACACAAATGAGTATGTATGCAAGCCACATACAACAGTCCTCAGAGCCTTTCCATCTAAAAGAAATAGAAATATTGCAACGCCGTACGGCAAGATTCAAATATCCTAGATAGAGATAATAATTTAGGATAGCTCCTCATACAACAAACTTGAGAGTATCAGACGGAAGCGGAAAACAAGATCCGAGTACGGATAAGAAGCAAATCGGCATAAGATGCCACATGAATAAACACATCCCGCCCACAGATCTCACGGATCCCTGTTCCCGGAATGTCTACACCGAGTGATCGTTGCCAACATCATATGTCTCCTCCACCCAGTATCCATCTTGCGAATATGCCTGTTCATCTGAATCAAACAATTTATCGTGTGAGACCCTAGGGGTACTCAGCAAGTCTTTATGCCACTAAAGGGGACACAACCTGGGGTGACGCAATTGCAGCAAAAGATAATATCTAACAATTCTATAGATACTCGCTAACCATCCGCCTAACCAATGATAGACGGATGTCCGTGAAATAAGAACAACAGTTATAACAGTATAATTAACAGATCCATCCTCCTCCTCGCTTACCAACGAGGAAGCGGACGAACAACCCCCATCATCCGTTGGCAGTTTTATTAACCATTCCATGGGCATTGCACTATTTACTAGTCAAGTACTTAGTCAATTTAAAAGCGGTACTTTAGTTATACTTGTCTATGATCGAGAAACTAGGGATAGGGTTTAGTTTAGGTTTTTAGGTTTTAAACATGTTTATAAGATCAAATCTAGATGAAAGGAGAGGCTTTGGTTTAGCATAAGGTGAGGTAAAGTGAACCTAAGAAAAAGAGAGAGGAAAGGGGTTTAGGGGAAAAGCCTCATTTGTTCATACATGAAGGAAAAATGATGTTGAGGAGGACATGGGAATGATAGAGAGATATGAAGATGATCCCCCAAAGACAGAACCACTAAAACAAAGGAAAAACCAATGGGCTAAAGGTGGTGATGATGGTTGCATGGCCCATGCAAAATATTAAGTGCCATGTTTTATTTTGTGAAAACAATAATAATAATATGGCATTGTTCTTATGCATTCCCAAGAAATGGAAATAAAGGCCAAGCAGAAGAAAGTTAGGATTAGATCCACCCCACCCACATGAGCTAGAATAAAATCAAAAGAAAAAGAAATACAAGCTCATGGATAATGAGATGGTGGAATTATAAGGTGGTGGAAAGAAAGGTGATGGATTTGAATAAAAGATATGCCCCTAACTCAACTTGGGCATTTAAACCATATATCAATAAGCAAATACAATATCAAGAGGCAAATACAATTAATAATGCATATGAGAGAAGAACCAAAAGAAAAGGGATAATCAAATGCAAGGTGGCATGATGACATGAGCATGATATAATTATGATGCAACAATTATATATTGGAAGTAGCCATTATATTACTAGACCAAGTAGCATTACAATTGTTAGACAATTGGGATGCTACAACTCTCCCGCACTAAACAGGAATCTCGCCCCGAGATTCTAGGAAGAAGAAGACACAAAGAGGGTAGGATACTTGGCACGAAGCTCATATTCACGTCCCCAAGTGGCTTCATCAACTGAATGGTGCGACCACTGCACCTTGCAGAACTTGATGGACTTGTTGCGAGTCCTTCTTTCTGCGATTTCAAGAATTTTTATGGGGTGTTCTTGATAAGACAGATCTTCTTGGAGATTGATGAGTTTGTGGTCCACGATCCTGCCGGGATCCTTGAAGCACTTCTTGAGTTGAGAGATGTGGAAAACATCATGGACTTTGAGTTGTTCAGGGAGCTCAAGAGCATAAGCAACTTCTCCTCTTCTTCCACGAATTTTGAAAGGACCGATGTATCTAGGAGCCAACTTTCCTTTGATACCGAAGCGGTGCGTGCCTCTCATGGGAGTGACACGAAGGTAAACGAGATCACCAGGGACATACTCCATGTCCGTGTGCTTTCTGTCATAATTGCTCTTCTGGCGACTTTGAGCAATCTTTAGATTTTCAAGAATGATGTGAAATTTTTCCTCCGCTTGAGTTACAATGTCGGGGCCAAACAATATTCTTTCACCTGCACCCGACCAACTAATCGGAGTTCTGCCTTTGCGACCGTAGAGAGCCTCAAATGGTGCCATCTTTAGACTTTTCTGGAAACTGTTGTTGTAAGAGAATTCAGCATAAGGAAGACATTCTTCCCACTTCATGCCGAAAGAGATAACGCAAGCACGGAGCATATCTTCCAGAATCTGATTGATCCTTTCAACTTGTCCTTGCGACTGAGGGTGGTAAGCTGTGCTGAAGTTTAATTTTGTTCCCAAAGCATTTTGGAAACTTCCCCAAAACTTGGAAGTGAAGATGCTTCCACGGTCTGAACTGATCTCAAGAGAAACTCCATACAGAGAGACAATTCTGTTGATATAGAGCTCAGCCAACTGAATTGCAAAAATTGTTTCCTTGACTGGAAAGAAGTGAGCTAATTTAGAAAGCCTGTCAATGACAACAAAGATTGCATTGTTGCCCTTCTGCGACCTTGGAAAACCAGTGATGAAGTCCATCTCTACTTTCTCCCATTTCCATTCCGGAGGCTTCAATGGCTGTAGAAGACCGGAAGGTTTCTGATGGACAGCTTTAACTCTGCGGCAGACATCACACTCCGAGACATACTTGGCACAATATCGTTTCAAACCAGGCCACCAATATTGTGTTTTCAAGTCCATGTACATCTTAGTGCTCCCAGGGTGGATAGAAAGAACAGAATCATGCGCCTCCTTGAGAACTTGCTCTCTTAAACCTGGGTAATTCGGAACAAACATCCGGTGTTCAAAGAAAAGAGTGCCTTGGTCGTCAACGTGGAAAGACTCATACTTCAGAAGTTGAATGTTGGAGATGATCTTTTTAGTGTAAGGATCACCAAGTTGAATGGAACGAACTTTTTCTTCCAAGAGAGGTGTTGCTAGAAGGTTCAGAAGATACCCTTGATCCACAATTTCAAGGTTTAGCTTGCGGAATTCCTCGCACAAGAGAGGCTGTTGTTCTTCCACCATGAGGTTGTTGACATAAGCTTTTCGGCTGAGAGCATCGGCCATGACATTGGCTTTTCCCGGAGTGTAGTTGATGGTCAAATCAAAATCATTGATTGTTTCAATCCACCTTCTCTGACGAAGGTTGAGATCAGGCTATGTGAAGATATACTTCAGACTCTTGTGATCAGAAAAGATCTCACAACGGTTGCCAAGCAAGTAATGCCTCCATACTTTCAAAGCAAAGACAACTGCTGCGAGTTCGAGGTCATGTGTAGGATAGTTGATCTCATGCGTCTTTAACTGACGAGATGCATAAGCAACAACTTGTTTTTCTTGCATAAGGACCGCACCCAATCCTTGCAATGAGGCATCACAGAATATCTTGAAAGGCTTTGATGTATCTGGAGGAACCAAGACTGGTGTGGAAGTGAGCTTCTCTTTGAGTGTTTCAAAGCTTGCTTGACATGCAGGAGTCCAAAGGTATTTCTTGCCTTTCTTGAGGAGATCGGTAAGAGGCTTCGCAATCTTCGAGAAATTTTGAACAAAGCGACGGCAGTAACTGGCCAAACCAAGGAAACTCCGGACTTCTTTGCCATTTATGGGTGGAAGCCAGTCCATAATTGTCTTAATAGTTTCTGGGTTGACGGCAATGCCCTTGGCAGAGATGACGTGACCAAGGTAGGTGACTTGAGGCAGCCAAAACTCACACTTGGAGAACTTTGCATACAGGCGGTTCTCACGAAGCTTGTTTAGGACACAACGAAGGTGTTCTTCATGTTCTTCCTTTGACTTAGAATAGACTAGAATGTCATCCAGATAGACCACAACGAACTTATCAAGATACTCCATGAAAACCGAGTTCATAAGCCTCGAGAAGGTGGCAGGTGCATTGGTGAGACCGAAAGACATGACCGTGTACTCATACAGACCATAACGGGTGGTGAAAGCTGTTTTAGGAACATCTTCCTTGCGGATCTTGATTTGATGATAACCACTTCTCAAATCAAGTTTAGAGAATACCACAGCTCCAGCTAGCTGATCGAAGAGATCATTAATCCGCGGAAGGGGATATTTATTCCCTATTGTTTTAGCATTGAGTGCCTGATAGTCAACACAAAGTCTATCAGTCTTGTCTTGCTTCTTCACAAAGATGGTTGGACTACCCCAAGAAGAAGTACTGTGCTAAATGAAACCCAATTCTCTTGTTCATCCAACTGACGTTTGAGTTTAGCCAACTCAGCAGGACCCATTTTATAAGGCCGCTTGGAGATAGGAGCAGTACCAGGTTCAAGTTCAATGACAAACTTGACCTCACGATCAGGAGGCATTCCCGGTAACTCTTCAGGAAAAACATCTGAGAACTCACAAACTACAGGAACACTCTGAATACCTTCCATAGCATCATCATTGAGAGCCGCCAAAGAATAAAGCTGAATTGCAGGAGTCAGACTTGGAGAATAGACTATATGGCCTTCAGGAATTTTCAAAGAAACCGAACGTTCAGCACAATCAATCACAGCTGCATTTGCTGTTAACCAATCCATGCCCAAGATAACATCAATATCAGAATTGCCCAAAATAATTAAGGAAGCCGGAAACGAAGAACCACCAATCTCAATTTGATTGCCATGGATGATTTTAGAAGATGCCATTGTTGCTCCAGGAGAAAGGACCATTAAACGCTTGGGAAGAGGATCCATTGCTAACTCATTCTCATTTGCAAACTTGTGAGAAACAAAAGAATGTGAAGCACTAGAATCAAACAAAACTCGTGCAGGAACTGAGTTAACAGGAAGCATACCCATCACAACTCTAGGAGCATGCTCAGCTTGAGCGACGTTGACAGAGTTGGCACGAGCAACCGTAGACCCAGGCTTGGTGTTGATGTTGAGAGCCCGAGGTGGAGGTGCACGAATCATAGGAGCACTTGCCGCAGGTCTTGGAGGTGGTGGAGGAAGAGCTTTGTTGTTCATTGGACAATTCCAGTGCTGATGCCCAGTGTTTCCACAAGTATAGCAAGCACCAGGTGGACGTGGAGCAACGTAGCCAGGGACTTCGCCAGGCGCTGCAGGGTAGTTGTGGTTGTAGCCCCTGGGAGCCGCAGTGAAGGAGTTTGGTGGTCTTGGTGTATAGCTTGACGGTCTTGGTGGAGCAGGGAGCAACGGTGGGGTGTTAGGAACCCAGACACGACGCTTAGAAGGAGCTGTCATAGCAGAAGAGCTTGCTGTGTCGCGGCTGTGTTTCTTTGACTCCTCAAACACTTGCCTACTTGCTTCTTCCTGCAGAGCTGTGTGTTGGAGTTCCAAAAAAGACGCTGGCCTTGCATGAGTGATTGCATATTTGATGGAAGCATTGAGGCCTTGCCGGAACCTCTTTTGCTTCTTCTTGTCATCAGAGATCACATCGCACCATAACGAGAAAGGTTCATGAAGTTTCTGATGTAGGTGTTGACATTGTCAGTGCCCTGCTTGAGGCTGAGAAACACTTCCTTCACCCTTTCCATGACAATTTCTGACAGATATTGCTCTTTGAAAGCAGAAGTGAATTGCTCCCAAGTAGGCTGAAAACCAGAGAGATCTGCCTTGAGGTAATTTTCCCACCAAAGAGCTGCATCTCCCTTCAGAAGGTGAGTGGCACATTTGACCCATTCTTGCTCGGGAACATCCGCAGTCATCATCAACCTTGACACTTCACGAAGCCAATCATCCGCATCAAGTGGCTGATCAGACACCTCAAATTAGCGTGGGTTGAACTTGAGAAAACTCTTGATGTCTCCTCGCTTGGGAGGTGGAGGTAGCGGAACAAACTCATTCCTCCTCACGCTTTCCTCGAAGCGCTGCTGGTTCTGCTGCATAGTGCCCAAAGCATTTGCAATACTTGCCAAAGCAGCCCCAAGTTTAGGTGGTATGTCCTCCTCAGAACGGCGTGATGGTGCCATCCTGCGATTGATATAAAACACAAATCAGTACTATAATGGAGAATGATAATAATCCAAAATAGTACCCACATGGAATTAATCAAGATTAAAAGATGCAATTCACTAAGATGATATTAAAATATCAACAAAGTTCAAGGCAACTAGAAGATATTAAGCATAACGCACACGACTGAACAAGGAGTGTGGTACACAAACTACAAAGAAATTTTTTCCGCAAATTTCGGTATTAAAATACCACTATATGCGCAAAACCACTTCACGAATCAAGATTAGTAACTCTACTAGTTCAACATACAAGAGCAAATGATAAAAGTAGTGGTATGGTCGCGACTCCATCCCGCACTCGAATCATTACTCCGCACATGAATCAGTAAAACACATATCCCAACACCTTCTTCTTAGATGATCCTAGAGATTAGTAACTACGGAAATGAACACCCCAAACAAGATAACGTCGGATACAAAGAGTAAGATAGATCGCATCGGTATACAACGAATCAGAATAGATCGCGTCGGTTTACAAAGGCCTGTCGATATGGAATGTACCAACAGTTGATAACCAAAAGGCAGACATTGATAACATTTGGATGCAACAGATAGACAAGGAATTCACACACACACACACGCAACCTATGGTATTACGGAACCCAGAACATGTGAATCCTAGTTTGAATTTTTGAAGAGGATTGAAAACGTTACACTTCCTTACCAGAAAAGGGTGGGTGGGTGGGTAAGAAGAAAAATGGAAGCAGTCCTACTCTCACATTTTGTTTTTCCCTAGTATACATAACTACCAAAAATATTGCTAGACTGACAACGACCATTTTGGCTGAGACCCTGAAGGGCGGGATGGCTCTGATACCAATTGTAACTACCTCGGTGAATTACGCTCTTAGTTACATGCCTGGATGAACGAAAGTGGTTAAAATAGTACGGTGGGGCCCAGGGCCACTCACGGTAGACCTTTCGGCCATCCTAACCACTTTCAGAACATCGGGACAAGAACGAGCGGCGTAATCGGCAGGCGAAGGGATCAACTACATACACAAATGAGTATGTATGCAAGCCACAAACAACAGTCCTCAGAGCCATTCCATCTAAAAGAAATAGAAATATTGCAACGCCATACGGCAAGATTCAAATATCCTAGATAGAGATAATAATTTAGGATAGCTCCTCATACAACAAACATCAGAGTATCAGACGGAAGCGGAAAACAAGATCCGAGTACGGATAAGAAGCAAATCGGCATAAGATGCCACATGAATAAACACATCCTGCCCACAGATCTCACGGATCCCCATTGCCGGAATCTCTACACCGAGTGATCGTTGCCAACATCATCTGTCTCCTCCACCCAGTATCCATCTTGTGAATATGCCTGTTCATCTGAATCAAACAATTTATCGTGTGAGACCCTAGGGGTACTCAGCAAGTCTTTATGCCACTAAAGGGGACACGACCTGGGGTGACGCAATTGCAGCAAAAGATAATATCTAACAATTCTATAGATACTCGCTAACCATCTGCTTAACCAATGATAGACGGATGTCCGTGAAATAAGAACAACAGTTATAACAGTATAATTAACAGATCCATCCTCCTCCTCGCTTACCAACGAGGAAGCGGACGAACAACCCCCATCATCCGTTGGCAGTTTTATTAACCATTCCATGAGCATTACACTATTTACTAGTCAAGTACTTAGTCAATTTAAAAGCGGTACTTTAGTTATACTTGTCTATGATCGAGAAACTGTGCTCCAAGTCATCCATAACCGCGGACACGGCTTTCAGAAAGATTTACCCTACAGGGGTGCACGAATAGCAACACACACTCGATCAACCTCTGAAAAACCAAATCAAAACCCAACGAGGCATTCACAACAAAGCAATCACAGGATTCAGAAATATTTCAGGGGGCCACCCCATTAAGCTACCCTCAACGAAGTTGGCCGGCTCGGAGACGGACCGAAGGTTTGTGTCAATGGCTGTAAACGACTGGGAACCCGAAAGTGTGACTGGGCTTGTCGATACCGCGAAAACACTCCGCATCCAAAACAGTACAGGTGCTCCACGCACAATCTTAAATAAAACAGTAAAGCATGGCATAAGTACAGGATAGTAACAAAGCCCCAAACTACTTTGTGGCCCCAAGAAATAGGAATGAATCAAGCTCTGGCTCAGGGGGGTCCATAAGTCCTCCCGGATGTGGATAGTGCGAATAGTCAAGGAATAGGAATCAAGTACTCGGGGTCCTACGAGACACAAGTGAGCATGAAAAACCAAATAGCAGATATTGCTCACCGGTGCCTCTTTCATTAGTTATCCCATTACTACTCAGGTTATGTTGTTTAGGTACCTCGTTATTCATCAGACACTCAGATACCCTACACATGCTTTTCTACGACTCGCATGGCTCAAACAACTCCTGTAGTAATGGCTCATGGGATGGAGGAACAAGCTTTGGTGGGGTTTAAAGTAAAGGCTATACAGTACTTGGGATTCAATTTAATGCAATCATGACTCAATGATGCAAGAATAAGATAGAGGCAATAGGTACTATATGTATGCAAGCATGTGGTAGTGCTTGCCTGGCAGCTCCGTTGAAGCAGGAGATGGATCTGGGTAGTACTCTTGTGATTCCTGGTAATTCTCCTGCTGGGCGTCTATTCGAAGAAGAACCAAACAAACAAGGGCCAACATAAATAGAGTGCACAAGCATATGAATTAAAATGCGACAAGCAAACAAGCATGCCATGATGAATCATGCACAATTTACATGGCATTAAAGTAGCATGGCATGGTGAGGTGTGAGGTGCAAGAATAAAGCATTTTATTATTTATTTAGTCAAATTTTATTACCATAATCAGTTCAGATTTTTAATAATGACATGATGCATGCTTCAATTCAGAACAAGGACTGCATGGGTAGAACTGGCTCGTCGCGCCGATCGATTTAGACATATTATTTGACAAATTTGGAGTTATAGAATTAAAGTTATTAATTTATTGAGGAAAAGGGCATTTTATTGTAATTTTAATCATCTCGAAAATTTAAAGTGTTCAAACATTATTTTGAATGGCATATTTGAATTCCTCACATTTTTCTGATTCCAAAACATATATCATTTGTATTATTTGGATTTGTAATTCAAAAGTTATTTAAAATCTGATTTGAATTTGAATTTGAATTTGAATTTAAACAATTTCTGGAAATGTTTAATAAAACAGAAATTGGAAAATACTTTTTGCACTGAGCTGAACCTAGCCATAGTCGCTGACGGGTGGGGCGGTCTGACTGGTGACGCAGCGCGCGAAAAATCTTTTACACCGCGGGCTTACCTAGCTGCTGCGGTTGACAGGCGGGGCCAGCGGGCTAGGGCCCATGTGCCAGTGGTTGGACTCACAGAGACTGACAGGTGGGAAGCGAGCTAGAGCACGGGTTGAGGGGCTAAGAGCTGGGGGGCTTAACTGCAAGATTGCCAGGGTGGCTGACAGGTGGGGCTCGGTGTACCGCGGGTTGAGGCGTAACAAAAAGGAGAGGGTTTCGGTAAGATGGCCACGGCCCCACTGTTCATCTGTTTCCTCTGTCTAAACTGATAGATCGGTGCTCGACCGACAGAGCGCGGCGCGCGCGGTGCGGGGACTCGACCTGGTGACCTGGGGTTCGCGCTAGGCTGCGATGACCAGTGCGGCTAAGCGAGGGATGGTGACAGGGAAGTGGGCGGGCGCTAGATAGGTCGCTGCGCGACACGACGACGCGCGCGACCACGACGCACTAGGAGCGCTCGGCGAAACGTCTACCGCGGCTAGGGCTTTACGGCGGGGTGGAGGTTGTCTAGGCGGTAGAGGGGCTCATCGCGGGGAGGTTGCCGGTGGCGGATCGATACGAGGTGCAGCAGGGCGTCGGCGGAGCTGGTGAACCGAAGATCTAGGGTTTCGGCAGGGCGTCGACGTACTGCGGCAGTGGTGGCCTTCTCCTCCTCACTGGCGCGTCCAGGGCGAAGAAGGGGGTCTCCTCGGTCTCCTCGACCACCTCCACGTCGCGCACGCCGGCAGGAACGACGAGACGCAGGGGTACTGGCGGTGACCGGCGGCAGGATAGACGGCGTCGGTGGAGGGGAAAGAGGGGAGAGGCAGGGGCTCTGGGCAGATCTGGGCGAGGCCGAGGAGACATGTGGGATGAGGACAAGGCGAGGGAGAGGGAAAAGGGTCGCCGTGGGGCTCGGGTTAGATAAAGGTGGCTTCGGCCACCTTTCTCCTCCACGCACATGCTCGGGCTGGGGCAGGTAGGCATGGCAGGGTAGGGTGGTGGAGGCTGCCAGGTAGGGATGGCGTGGTGGAGCAGCTGGGTGGGGCTAGCTCGGCAGAGAGGGAAAAGAGAGAGGAGAGGGGAGGCTCGGGCGAGCTAGGGTTAGCTTAGAGAGGGGGCTCGGGTTAGGGTTTTGTTAGTGTTGGGGTAGGGGTTAGCTGAGGTGGGGCCAGCATGGTAGAGGGAGAGAGAGAGAAAAAAAAGAGAGGTGAGTGAGAGTAAGGGTTAGGGTTTAGTGTAGGATTAGGGTTAGAAAGAAAAGAGAGGAAACTAGGGATAGGGTTTAGTTTAGGTTTTTAGGTTTTAAACATGTTTATAAGATCAAATCTAGATGAAAGGAGAGGCTTTGGTTTAACATAAGGTGAGGTAAATTGAACCTAAGAAAAAGAGAGAGGAAAGGGGTTTAGGGGAAAAGCCTCATTTGTTCATACATGAAGGAAAAATGATGTTGAGGAGGACATGGGCATGATAGAGAGATATGGAGATGATCCCCCAAAGACAGAACCACTAAAACAAAGGAAAAACCAATGGGCTAAAGGTGGTGATGATGGTTGCATGGCCCATGCAAAATATTAAGTGCTATGTTTTATTTGTGAAAACAATAATAATAATATGGAATTGTTCTTATGCATTCCCAAGAAATGGAAATAAAGGCCAAGCAGAAGAAAGTAAGGATTAGATCCACCCCACCCACATGAGCTAGAATAAAATCAAAAGAAAAATAAATACAAGCTCATGGATAATGAGATGGTGGATTTTTAAGGTGGTCGAAAGAAAGGTGATGGATTTGAATTAAAGATATGCCCCCAACTCAACTTGGGCATTTAAACCAGATATCAATAACCAAATACAATATCAAGAGGCAAATACAATTAATAATGCATATGAGAGAAGAACCAAAAGAAAAGGATGCTCAAATGCAAGGTGGCATGATGACATGAGCATGATATAATTATGATGCAACAATTATATATAGGAAGTAGCCATTATATTACTAGACCAAGTAGCATTACAATTGTAAGACAATTGGGATGCTACACAAGGGATCCATATGTGGTTTGTGAAAAGAACACACATGCAATGACTATTTTGGATCCATATGTGTTTTAGGAAAAGAACACACATGCAATGACTCAGGTGGATCCATATGTAGTTTGTGAAAAGAACACACATGCAATGACTCTAGTGGATCATTATGTGGTTTGTGAAAAGAACAGACATGCAATGACTCAGGTGTATCCATATGTGGTTTGTGAAAAGAACACACATGCAATGACTCTAGTGGATCCGTATGTGGTTTGTGCAAAGAACATACATGCAATGACTCTGGTGGATTGGTTTGTGAGAAGAGCACACATGCAATGAATCTAGTTCTTCCATATGTGGTTAATGAAAACACCACACATGCAATGACTTTGTTGGATCCATATGTGCTTTATGAAAAGATACCACATGCAATGACTCTGTTGGATCCATATGTGGTTTATGAAAAGAGCACACATGCGATGACTCTGGTGGATCCATATGTGGTTTGTGAAAAGAACACACATGAAATGACTCTAGTGGATCCATATGTGATTTGCGAAAAGAACACACATGTAATGAATCTAGCTGTGGTTAATGAAAAGAACACACATACAATGACACTATTGGATCCATATGTGGTTAATGAAAAGAACACACATGCAATGAGACTGTTGGATCCATATGTGGTTTGTGTAAAGAACACACATGCAATGTCTCTGGTGGATCCATATGTGTTTTAGGAAAAGAACACACATGCAATGATTCTGGTGGATCCATATGTGGTTTGTGAAAAGAACACACATGCAATGACTCTAGTGGATCCATATGTGGTTTGTGAAAAAAAAACACATGCAATGACTCTGGTGGATCCATATGTGTTTTAGGAAGAGAACACAGATGCAATGACTCTAGTGGATCCATATGTGGTTTGTGAAAACAACACAAATGCAAAAGACTCTAGTGGATCCATGTGGTTTATGAGAAGAACAGACATGCAATGACTTTGGTGGATCAATATGTGTTTTAGGAAAAGAACACACATGCAATGACTCTAGTGGATCCATATGCGGTTTGTGAAAAGTGCACACATGCAATGACTCTGGTGGATCCATATGTGTTTTGTGAAAAAAATACACATGAAATAACTCTAGTGGATCCATATGTGATTTGTGAAAAGAACACACATGTAATAAATATAGCTGTGGTTAATGAAAAGAACACACATACAATGACACTAGGGAATCCATATGTTGTTAATGAAAAGAACACACACGCAATGACACTATTGGATCCATATGTGGTTTGTGAAAAGAACACACATGCAATGACTCCAGTGGATCCGTATGTGTTTTAGGAAAAGAACACGCATGCCATGACACTTTGGATCCATATGTGGTTTGTGAAAAGCACACAAATGCAATGGCTCTGGTGGATCCATATGTGTTTTAGGAAAAGAACACACATGCAATGATTCTGGTGGATCCATATGTGGTTTGTGAAAAGAACACACATGCAATGACTCTAGTGGATCCATATGTGGTTTGTGAAAAGAACACACATGCAATGACTCTGGTGGATCCGTATGTGTTTTAGGAAAAGAACACACATGCAATGACTCTTATGGATCCATATGTGGTTTGTGAAAAGAAGACACATGCAATGACTCTGTTGGATCCATATGTGGTCTGTGAAAAGAATAGATACGCACTGAATCTAGTTGTGGTTTGTGAGAAGAACACACGTGCATTGACTCTAGCTGTGGTTCATGGAAAGAACCCAAATGCAATGACACTGGTGGATTCATATGTGGTTTGTCAAAAGAACATATATTCAATGACACCAGGGCATCCATATGTGGTTAATGTAAAGAACACGAATGCAATGACACTAGTGGGTCCATAGGTGGTTAATGAAAAGAACACACATGTAATGACTCTGGTCGATCCCTATGTGGTTTCTGAAAAGAACACACATGAAATGACTCTAGTGGATCCATATGTGGTTTGTGAAAAGAACACACATGCAATGACTCTAGCTATGGTTAACGAAAAGAACACACATGGAATGACACTAGGGGATCCATATGTGGTTAATGAAAAGAAAACACATGCAATGAAATTTTTGGATCCATATGTGGTTTGTGAAAAGATCACACATTCAATGACTCTAGCTGTGGTTAATGAAAAGAACAGATATGCAATGATGCTAGGGGGTCCATACGTGGTTTGTAAAAAGAACACATATGCATTGACTCTAGTGGATCCATATGTGATTTAGGAAAAGAGGAGACGTGCAATGACTCTACTGGATCCATATGTGATTTAGGAAAAGAGCATACATGCAATGACTCTAGCTATGGTTAATGAAAAGAACACACATGCAATGCCACTAGGGGATCCATATGTGGTTAATGAAAAGAACACACATGCAATGACACTTTTGGATCCATATGTGGTTTGTTAAAAGAACACACATGTAATGACTATGGTGGATCCATGTGTTTTCGGAAAACAACACACATGCAATGACACTAGGGGATCCATATGTGGTTAATGAAAAGAACACACATGCAATGACACAGTTGGATCCGTATGTGGTTTGTGAAAAGAACACAGATTCAATGACACTAGTTGTGGTTAATGAAAAGAACACACATGCAATGACACTAGGGGGTCCATATGTGGTTTGTGAAAAGCACACAAATGCCATGGCTCTGGTGGATCCATATGTGTTTTAGAAAAAGAACACACATCCAATAAGTCTGGTGGATCCATATGTGGTTTGTGAAAAGAACACACATGCAATGACTCTAGGTGTGGTTAGTGAAAAGGACACTCATGCAATGACTCTAGTGGGTCCATATGTGGTTTATGAAAAGAACAAACATGCAATGACTCTGGTGGATCCATATGTGTTTGAGGAAAAGAACACACATGCAATGACACTGTTGGATCCATATGTGGTTTGTGAAAAGAACACAGAGGCAATGACTCTAGTGGATCCAAATGTGGTTTGTTAAAAGAACACACATGCAATGACACTGTTGGATCCATACATGGTTTGTGAAAAGAACACACATGCAATGACTCTAGTGGATCCATATGTGGTTTGTGAAAGAACATACATGCAATGCCTCTAGCTATGGTTAATGTAAAGAACACACATGGACTGACACTGGTGGATCCATATGTGGTTAATGAAAAGAACACACATGCAATAACACTGGTGGATCCATATATGCTTTATGAAAAGAACAAACATGCAATGACTCTAGTTGTGGTTAATGAAAAGAACAGACATGCAATGACTCTGGTGGATCCATATGTGTTTTAGGAAAGGAATACACATGTAATGACTCTGGTGGATCCATATGTGCTTTAGGAGAAGAACACACATGCAATGACACTAGGGGATCCATATGTGGTTAATGAAAAGAACACACATGCAATGACACTGTTGGATCCATATGTGGTTTGTGAAAATAATACACATGCATTGACTCTGGTGGATCCATATGTGTTTTAGGAGAAGAACACACATGCAATGATTATAGTGTATCCATATGTGGTTTGTGAAAATAACACACCCCTAAACCCTAAACCCTAAACCCTAGAGCGAGGGGAAGAGGTCCAGACGGGTAGGGGCGACGGGGGCGATGGGAACCTCGAGCTCCCGAGGCTCGGCAATGGATGGCGGCGGCGGCGAGATCGGAAGAAGACCGAGGCGAAGCTAGTGTTAGCGATTAGCAAAAAAAATCGGACGAGGTGGAGGAGGGGGTTTAAATAGGGAGCAAAATCATGGCTTGTGGTCAACACTTTAAATATATTGGCAAGTGGAACAATGAGAGAAACAACAAGACTAATATCTACAAGCATATCTGGCTTGTGGGGTTCAGGCTTAGTTGCAGCAGCAAAATACTTTATCCTATCATTTGTAAAATCATTTGTAAAGCATTTGGTCTTCATCACACTACCCAATTATGTTTCAACCACAAGTTTTAGCAATTACAAGTTAGAATGAATGATAACATGTCATAGCACCCACAATTCAGCAACTCAATCGTCCTTTACTGGGGACACGGCTAAGCACTTAGTTTTACACCCTGCAGGGGTTGCACAGTTTACCCATATGACCTGGTCAACCCGCTCGTACCATGTCTCGCATATTGAGTCATGATAGGCAGAAGTCCAAGAAGAGACAATTCGGGAAGTAGCTCCCCAAGCCCATCCACGCACCGTACCAACCTATCACAGTCACTACATCTCTAGATACGAAGAGCTCGAGTCGCCACGACCTACTAAGTCCATCCAGCCACCCATAACTCACTGGCATATGGCTGTACACGTAAGCCACCAAATCGAGACACTAATCATTTCTCAGAAACCTGGGTGGCCATCCACATGTGAGCTACCCGGGTAAACCATAGACATGTGCCCAGCATTCATGAACCAAGCAATTACCAATCCACCTAGAGAGTTCATTAATTAAGTTGTTTTCAAACTTTCCAAACACGTTCCTTCAAAATAATCTTTGTCATGGTGTATCCCACGCTCGTCTACATAAGCACAACTACTTACGACGGCTCACCTAACGAGACAGGGTACAACATAATAGGATAGCATAGCAATAGATAAAACTTGTAAAACAAAACAAGCTACAATGCATATAGAAAATAAATAGGACTTTTATGATCACTTGCCTTAGTAGTTGTCGGAGTCAAACACACAATCGGGCAATCACAAGGGTCACAATCCTCACAATCTACACGAAACCAATGCAACAAATAAACAACAACACATAGAGATCAAACCAACGCAACAAATGCATGCATGACACTTTAATAAAAGTTTCGGTAGCTATTTAATGTTCTCTGATCATTAAACTATAGATGACATGCATGGAAAACTTTTTAATGCATCAAAACCATTTATTGCATTAATTAGATCCATTTAATAGGCTTTATGCAACTTAATTCAACCTCTATTGTAAACAGTGTAGTTAATCATTGGTAATCATACTCCTGGATAGAGGTTTCAAATTAGAGCCAGGAGCAAAAGCATTCATGTCAAAATAGTTTACAGATCATTTTGTAGAATTAAAATACTACAATATGCCTTTATAGTCACTAAAAAATTTATTTACTGTAAACTAGAAATTTTATTTACTATAAACTGGAAATTTTATTCTAGAATCATGTTCTACACATTCTTGTGAATTCAGGGGTATATCATTTTTATTTTTGTGAGTTGTATTTTATTTCCTGTGAATTAATTGCTCCAAAAAGGTTATTAAAGCAATTAAATAATCACGACAAATACTTACAGTAAATGTCGGATCAAATTACATATTAATATTCTAGCCAAAATTATGAATCCAACGATATATTATTTGCTATTTTTGGATCTGTAGATATTTTTATATGAATTTTACTAGTTAAATACAATTTCTACAAATTTTATAATTGATTTTCCAAGTTACACAGTCAGCCGACGACGTAAACCACGCGACATGAAGTGGTTGGCCGGGCAGGCTGACTAGGCACTGATGCAGGCGTGCTGACGAGGATGGCCAAGTGGCGGCACATCATTGGCCGGTACCCATTCGTTGATTCAATCTAATTCGGAGCGTTGGAAATGGATCGGACGGGCGGGAAGCTTTTCTTCCAGGGCTCACCGGCGAGGATGACATGGCGGCGGCGATGCGGCTCGGACGGTCATCGTGGCGGCGGCTCCGGTGCTCTCCGGAGATGATGAAGTAGCGGACACGAAGTGCGGGTTGAAGCAGAGCTCTCTGGCAGTCTTGGAGTCATCCGTTGCTTCCTGTAGCGGCGGCACGGAGCGAACGGAGGCACTTGGGCTATCGCGAGCTCCGGCGAGGGATTGCGGTCGTTCTGCAGAGAGGGAAAAAGGGCAAAGGGGGTGAGATGACATGGTAGAGCGAGGGGAAGAGGTCTAGAGGGGTAGGGCGACGGGGGCGATGGGAACCTTGAGCTCTCGAAGCTCGGCAATGGAGGGCGGCGGCGGCGAGATGGGAAAACGACCGAGGCGAAGCTAGGGTTAGCGATTTGCAAAAAAAATCAGACGAAGTGGAGGAGGGGTTTAAATAGGGAGGAAAATCATGCACGAGGGGCACGGGGACAAACAGAAACTCGCGAATTCGGCACAGAGACGGATCGGGGATGGTCCCGTGCTCGCGTTGGGCTCTGGTCGGAGGAAGGGGGCGACTGCAGGGTGGGTCCCGCTGGTCAGTGGCACAGAGGAGGGAGTCTGGCGGGGGCGTGCTGTTGGGCTGCTGGCAGGCTGCGCTTGCTGGCTCGCTGCTGCACGCGCGTGCGCTAGGGAAAGGGAGCGAGCGGCGGATAGCGTGGGCTAGGTGGGCTTGGCCGGGTGGATCGGCCAGGTAGGGTAGGTTTAGATTTTATTTTCTTTTTTCCTTTTCAATTTCTGTTTAGTATTTATTTTATAACTTTTGCATATTAACTCCAAATGGATTTATTTTTTGTCTTCAAAATTTTCTAGAATTCAGAGGATCAACATAGGATACTTTTTGTCAATAATTTGACTACTTCAAAATAGTGATTTCACCATCCAAGTGTATTCCTTTTGTAGATGCATTTTAACAATTCAAAATAAGGGTTTAAACTAGTGTTTTGCAACCCGAATTTTTCATGAATGCAAATGATGCAATGCAAATGCATTTTTTTCTAGTCCCAAATTTCTAAAATCTTGGGATGTGACACATATGGATCCATCAGTGTGATTACATGTGTGTTCTTTTCATGAACCATAACTAGATTCATTGCATTTGTGTTCTTCTCACAAACCACATATGGATCTACCAGAGTCATTGCATGTCTGTTCTTTTCCTCAAACACATATGGATCCACCAGATTCATTGCATGTGTGTTCTTTTAACAAACCACATATGGATCCACTAGAGTCGTCTCACCCCTTTTCCCTTTTTCCCTCTCTGCAGAACGACCGCAATCCCTCGTCGAAGCTCGCGGTAGCCCGAGTGCCTCTGTTCGCTCCGCGCCGCCGCTACAGGAAGCAACGGACGACTCCAAGACCGCCAGAGAGCTCTGCTTCAACCTGCGCTTCATGTCCGCTACTTCATCGTCGCCGGAGAGCACCGGAGCCGCCGCAACGACGACCGTCCGAGCCGCATCGCCACCGCCACGTCATCCTCGCCGGTGAGCCCGAGAAGAAAAGCTTCTCGCCCGTCCGATCCGTTTCCAACGCTCCGGATTAGATTGAATCAGCGAAGGGGTACCGGCCAATGACATGCCGCCACTTGGCCATCCTCGTCAGCATGCCTGCGTTAGCGCCTAGTCAGCCCGCCCGGCCAACCACTTCACGCCACGTGGCTTACGTCGTCGGATGACTGTGTAACTTGGAAAATCAATTATAAAATTTGCAGAAATTGTATTTAACGTGTAAAATTCATATAAAAATATCTACAGATCCAAAAATAGCAAATAATATATCATTGGATTCACAATTTTGTCTAGAATATTAATATGTAATTTGATTCGACATTTACTGTAAGTATTTGTCGTGGTTATTCAATTGCTTTAGTACC